>ML359237.1:0-52152 GCA_005239505.1 Nicotiana paniculata
ATACCCTGGATTATATTTGCAACGCCCGTTTAGTATTTTATTAGACATAGTTGAGCGTGATCATTGGGCGCCATCACGGTCCCGACGATGGAAATTCTGGGTCGTGACAGTGCCCAACTGGATATCACGATGTGAATCTCGACCCGTATCGGCAGAAAATCAATGATTAGCGAAATGGAAGATTTACCTTTCTTAGGATTGTACTTAGGGTAAACACACTCACTATATAAAAGGGAAGCTTATTATTCATTAGAGACATTGTAACACGCATATCAAGGCAATTTACTTCTATTTTCTCAAAAGGTTATTCAAAGTTCTTATTTTTTGTTCTTAAGTTCTTCATAAGTGCAAGTTCGGTACCGAATACAATTTCCTTGTTAAGCTATTAACCGAGATCGGGATCACTATTATCATTAGTTTGATCATTTATTACGTCTTTCATTTGCTTAATTTAGCGCCATTGATCATTTGTAATAAATTAATTCACATATCCTTAAAACCGCATATAAATTCAATTGTTTTCTGTTTTCAAGGGTAAACAAGTTATGAGAGGCATAAGGATAAGTCAACCGATATTTATACACTCCAAAAAATGATATTTTTATGAGTTCTTTTCTCGGAGAAAATAGTTCTAGGGTGAACTCGTGTGAACAAGTGAGTGAAACAGTTGCGGAAGAACATGAATCAACAAATCCAATACGTATTTTTATGAGAGGGATAAGCATAAGTCAATTCTTTCGATATTTTTACTTGAAATATATTTATGTAATCTTTAAATGTAGGTCATAACATTGTGAAAGGAAAAAACAGAGGGCCTACATGATGCGTGAAGATCAATTTACAGGAAGGACAAAAATTGGTGGTTCAATTTGATGAGGATCATCAAGCTATTGATGAGAATGCAATCGATTTACTTGGTTTTTGGGTCAAATAGTTAGAAGCCGAACGTGTTTGCCATTAAAAGTAAATGGTTGGAAAGAAATAGAGCAAGACAAGATCGACCACATGTGGGACATTATCTTGGTAAGAAAACTAGTAAACTATCAAAGTTTATAATTTCTTTAATTTTTGGTGGATTGACAATCTGAGATACTGAGCAAGTTTGGTTTTAAATCAGTAGTTCTAACTTTTATAATGGTATATTTTATTTTTTTATAGGAAACAATTTTAATTTTGATGTTTCTGAGGGAAGAAAAGGTGCAATTCTTGGTCATATGAGTGACCTCTACAGAGACTATTGGCACAAGTTGAAAAATAAGTATTTCGATTCAAAAGCAACTTATCAACTTCGCTTACAGAATAAGCCTAAACTTGTCACTGTAGATGAATGAAAATATTTGGTCAACCTTTGGAGCGGTGCTGACTTTCAGGTATTTTAATAATCTATTTGTTCTATTTAAATTATCATATGATGTAGAAACTAATATTAATAATTTTTTTAAAACCTTTGTTCAGAAGAAAAGCGCGCAAAATAAGATAAATAAATTGAAACATTCCTTTCCTCCATATATGGGACCAAAAGTTATACAAGACTTAGATACGAAATGGTATGAACAACATGATTAATTTTTAGAATAAATTCATAAGAATTATATTCACATATTGTCACAACCCCATTCTATTATAGGTCGTGAGGGCATCCAGTGTCTCCGCTAGGCAAGCCAATAGTGAACTAATCACGTGATTTCTCTTTTTATTAAATTTCCAAGTAATTAACTTTCCTTAATTTAAAAGATTTAAGGAATACAGATTTAAAATAAATAAGACGAAAGAAACTGAGTGTTATCATAACCATAGAATGAACCAAAATCACAAGTCTACTAGTGTGTGCCAAGACCTGGTGTCACAAGAGGATGGGCTCCTAGTAGAATTTACAAAATAATACTATCCCTACTGTCTGAAATGAAATAGACAGAACAATAACAAAAGAGAGACTCCGGGTGCTGCAGAACAGCTCGGAAGGCAGCTCACCGTGTAGTCTCGTAAGAAGGATCAAGCGTGCGCTCCAGACTGATACCTAGATGCACCCGCCTAAGATCCTGCACATTAAATACAGAAGTGTAGTGTGAGTACATAAACAACATGTACCCAGTAAGTATCCAGTCTAACCTCGAAGAAGTAGTGACGAGGGGTCGACTTTGACACTTACTATGGGCTAACAATAATATGTCAACATTATAATTAAGCATGGATTACATGAATAATATTGAAAACTCAATAACAGGGAATTATAAATAATCCTTTCACAAATATTAAGTCCCGAATTTATTCTCATCATTTAACAATTTATATCTCAAGCCAATGAAGCAATATCAATTATAAATGGTTCCAAAGATTTATCATATGCAAATTATGTCGAGGTCGTATGTAACGACCCGACTGGTCATTTTGCTTTCTAGAACCCCGTTCCCTAAATAAGACTCTCCGTATGTGCTTTTATTGTTTTATGACTTGCTATGATGGTTAATTTGAGATTTGGAAGGAGTCGGGTTGAAATCGGAACAATTGGTTCCTTAAGTTGGCCTTAAAACGCCAAGTTTGACTTTGATCAACATTTTGAGTAAACGGCCTTGGAAATCGGGATTTGACGATTCCAATAGGTTCGTATGATGATTTCCAACTTGGGCGAGTGTTTGGATCGGGTTTTGGATGACCCAGGAGCGTTTTGGTGCCTAATAGTGAAAGTTGGTTCTTGAAGGTTTTAAAAGTTCTTTAAATTTGTTTTGGAGCGAGTTATGGTGGTATTGAGGTCCAAACTGAATTACGAGGCCGGGAATAATTCCGTAATGTCATTTAAGACTTGCACGTAAAATTTGGTGTCATTCCGAGTAGTGTAAGTACGTTTCGACGCATTGGAAGTAAATTGAAGAACTTGAAGTTCTTAAGTTGGATTCAATTGATTTTGGGGTGTGATTCTTAGTTTTAATGTTATTTTGGGAGTTCTAAAAGTTCAAGCGAGTCCGTTTTATGATTCAAAATTTGTTGGTATGTTCAGGCGGGGCCTTGGGGGCTCTGAGTGTCAATTGGACGAGGCTCAGACCAAGTTGAGAATTTGGAGCAATAGCTAAAGCATCAGGTCTGTCATAATCGCACCTGCGCTTGGCCAACCGCAGGTGCGAGCCAAGCCTCGCAGAAACGGCCAAGGGAGGGCAGCCCAGGTTCCGCAAGTGCGGCCCATCCTCCATAGAAGCGGGACTGCAGATGCAGAAACCCATCCGCAGAAGCAACGCCAGCCGGCCAAGGGGATTTTCGCAGAAACGGACCTTTGTCCGCAGAAGCGAGGGTGCAGGTGCGGCCCTATGACTGCAGGTGCAGAAATCACTGGAGGCAGTGAACCTCGTTTAATACAGACTAGGGCCATTTTTACAACATATTCTTCCACTCTTGAGCTATTTGAGAGATTTTAAGGAGGAGATTTCGACCTAGCTTCGCGAGGTAAGTAATTTCTACTTGATGTGAGTTTAATACATAGATTATGGGTAAATTTCAACATGAAAATTGGTAGAAATCATGGGTTTAGATGAAAAACCTAGGGTTTAATAAAAACTGAGATGTTACCACAAAAATGATAACGAAACTTAGTGAAAATCATATATTTAGGTTCCTTAGGTTATGGGTAACAAATTTCTTCGAAATTTTTTGGAATCCGGGCATGTGAGCCTGGGGGCGAATTTTAGGAATCTTGAATTTTGGGTTGGGTAATCACTTTAATAGTGGGGATATGAACTTTTGAGCATAGATTTATTAATTTATGTAATGTTTTACTAGTTTCGAGTCGTTTTGCATCAAATTTGAAGGTTTGAGCGCATTCTTGAATTGGGAAGTAGGCATTGAGACGAGGTAAGTCTCTTTTCTAACCTTGTAAGAGGAAATTTACCCCATAGGTGAACTTAATTAATATGTGTTGTTATTTGTGGGGGCTACGTACACACGAAGTGACGAGAGTCCGTGCGTAGCTACTATTCCTGTTATGTCCAGGTAGTTTTAGGTTTATAGCATGCTTTGTGGACACTGTTATTTGATTATGTTTGTTAATTGTGTCAAATGGAACTAAGTTGAGGATTTTTAAGAATTTAAAAGCTTCAAGTTGAATTGTCTTTATTTCGAAAAGAATTAAGAAAGGGTTATGATTTATTGATAAATCCATATTTGATCGCGTCACAAGTATATTTCGCGAGTATCATTAAACTTGACAAATGAGTTTCAAAAACAAAGATTTCAAAACCTATATTTCATGTTCCCTTTAAAAAGGATCTTTACCACTCTCCTGAGAAAAACTGCTTCTTGATAAAAATAAGGATGTATTATGTGAATATGTGTACATATGAGCACCTGAGTCGCAGTTATGATTCGCGAGCAGGCTAGCCTTATTATTTTTATGTTGACCGCGTTGCATGATCGATTCGCGAGCGGGGAAAAATAGATGCATCTATGGTTCGAGTCGATCAACCCTTCGGTAGTGCACAGTTTATTATTGTTGGTCCACGTCGTTCGATCCTCGGCATTGCTTGCGCATGGTAATTGTTGCGTAGTTGCTATGATTTTGCCTGATTACTGGCGTGAAATATTAAATTATCAATTGAATGACAGAGATTTAAAGTTATCAAAAAGATTTTGGAAGAAGTTGTTCCTTCCCGTCGATAAATTGTCATTTGATTAAATCACCATGTTGATTAATTGTTATTAATATGACGAAGATATAAAGTGTTAAACGTGAACGGAGTCGAAAATGTTTATTCCTGATTTTAATGAATTGCCTATGATAATCATGCTTAGTGTCACTCTTAAATATTTTAAATTGACCTTTAGTAAGTGTCTAATTTGACCTCTCGTCACTACCTCTCTGAGGTTAGGCGGGCGACTTACTGAGTACACGTTATTTTTGTACTCATGCTACACTTGCTGTGCATTTTATTGCACAGGTACTTTCATAGCAATGTGGAGGATTCGGAGACTTAGGCGAGCTGCATCATCCGGAGGCGATCCGCAGTTGACAGAGTCTCCTTCATGCTGTATTTATTTCATTTTAAATTTTCTTGTCTAGTTGCATTTCGGACGTGCTTTGTAATGACTGTATAAATTCATAGAAATTTCTCATGTACTTATGACACCGAGTTCTAGGATATGTATTGGGATATAATTGCTTAAGTGTAATCTTTAAACCATTGTTTTAATTAATAGACTTTTATTTGGTTATTATGTAATGAAGTGAAAGGAAGTATTTTCATAAATGTTAAAAACCGGAAAGTTATTTCAATTAATATGATTAGGCTTGCCTGACAGTGATGTCCGGCGCCATCACGACCTTAGGGATTTTGGGTCGTAACAATATTTGTGGTTAAATCCCATTTTTATGAAAAAACCTAGGTTTTCATCTAAACCCATGATTTTCACTAATTTACATGTTATAATCTACCCATAAACTATGTATTTAATTCACATTTGATAATTACTTACCTCAATTAGTTGATGAAAATCCCTCTCTAAACAGCTCCAAAATCGCCCCCAATAAGTGTAAGAAATGAGCAAAAATGCCTAAGTCCCGTATTAAATGAAGTGGTCTGCCCTCTGCGATTTTCGCACCTGCGGTGCCACTGCCGCACCTGCGATTCTGCTTTTGCGGACCAAATCGCACAGGTGCGGACAAAGGCCAGGCTGACTCCTCTCACTTATGCGCTCAGGCGATCGCACCCGCGGACCCGCACCTACGACAAAAAGAGCGCACCTGCGACACTGCCCGCTCCTGTGATGCCTGCCTTCGCTCCTGCGCCTTCGTTGTGCGGTCTTTCTTCCGCTTCTACAATGGCTGGGAAGCGATGTTGGGCTGCTTCTATGGTCAAGGGCTCGCATCTACGGCTGGCCAAGCGCAGGTGCGATTACACCAGCTGTTGGGAGCTTCAGTTGTTGCTCCCAAATCCCAACTTGGTCCAAGCCTCTTCTGATTAACACCTGGGGTCCCCGAGGCCCCGCCCGAACATACCAACAAGTTTGGAATCATAAAACAGAGACTCTTAAACTCTCGGAACGCCCAAAACTACATCAAAACTAGGAATCGCACCACCAAACCAATTGAATCAAAAATATGAACTTTAAGTTCTTCAATTTACTTCCAATGTGCCGGAACGTACTTATACTACTCGAAATGACATCAAATTTTGCGTGCAAGTCTTAAATGACATTATGGAACTATTCCTAGTCTCATAATCCCATTTGGACCTCAATATCACTAAAACCTACTCCAAACCAAATTTAAAGAACTTCAAAACCTTTAAAGAACCAACTTTCACTATTAGGCGCTGAAACGCTCTCGGGTCATCCAAAACCCAATCTGAACATACTCCTAAGTCTGAAATCATCATCCGAACCTATTGAAACCGTCAAATCCCGATTCTGAGATCGTTTACTCAAAACATTGACCGAAGTCAAACTTAGCCTTTTTAGCCAACCTTAAGGAACCAAGTGTTCCGATTTCAACCTGAACTCTTCCAAATCCTGAACTAACTATCCTCGCAAGTCATAAAACAGTAAAAGCACATACAGGGAGTCTTATTTAGGGGAACGGGGTTCTAAAAGACAAAATGACCGGCCGGATCGTTACACATATCTTATTCAATTAATGAAAATGATTATTATTTTCACAGGAAAAAAAATAGAAAAGCTCCATCTCGTGTTGAAGTTTTTTTAGAATCTCACAAGAGAAAAAAAAGGAAAACAAGTTGATTCCTTCCAACAAGATGTCATTGCAATGTCAATGTGTTTTATTTTATCTTTATCTCCTTTTCGAGTATACATTTGCGCTTATGTATGATTAATTTGCATTATCGATTGTAGGTTCAATTTGACCAATTAAAAGAGCAGCAAAAAGGAGATATTTCTTTAAATGATGATGATATCTTTGAAAAAGTACTCGGGGCAGAAAAAATGGATATTTTCGAGCATATGGTCCCGAAAAGAATATCGGTGAATATTTTAGAGGTAGAGCAATAAAGATACAACTTATAAAACAAATAAAATTGACTAGAAAAGAAGCAAATGAGCGTGTGGAAGAAGTTAAAAAGAGAATCTAAGAAACAAGTCGAAGAAGTTAAAAGGGAAGCTGGTGAAAAAGTTGAAGAAATCAAGAAAGAAACTGATAATAAGCTAGTGGAGATGGAAAAACGATGGAATTTGTTTTTCAAATAATGCTTGCAGCTCAAAATCGACAGCCAAATGATGCAAATCAGATCGTAAGTATCTTATTATACTACTTACTAATATCTTTTTATGTTATCCTTACAAAAATATATTCTTATTAACAAGTAAAGTTTATTTTTTCAGAGAAAATACTTTGTTGTACTATTTTCTTATATATTTTTTTAATTGTTGTTATAGGTTGTGGAGTAGTAATTGAAGCATCAAGATTGACGGGACATGAATAATTACTATTTCTTTTGAAAAAGCGTACTGATTGTTTGAATAAAGTAATATTTCACTTTTTTGAATGATATTGTTGAACATTTTATAAGTTTTTTTTAATATCGCATTTATTAAATAATTACAATTGAAACTATATTTCATGCCAAAATTATATGAATTATTGTTGCTAACAGTATTTGAGGCAAAATTCTCAATTAGTAGCTATGAATTTTTGAATCGTTGCAAAACATATATACAATTGTCACATAGTATAAATGTCACAACTAAAAATTCCATCACAAGCATTGTGATGACACTTAGTCTCTTAGACTAAGTAAGCCGATTATAATTATATTTTGAGTCATTTTTTATACATAATTTAATACAAATGCCGAAACCAAAAGCGGAAACAATTATAACAACCTCCCAAGACTGGTAATACAGAGTCACGAACTCTAACAAAATACGTGGGAATATCTCAGATAGAAATACAATAATGTTCGAATACAACTAATAGTACAATATAAGGAGAAGACTCCAAGAGACTGTGACGACCAAGCAGCTCTACCTTGAATCCTTGCAATCAACAATCTAATTATGCTCGAGTCTGATATCTCTAATACCTGGTTCTGCATAAAAAAGTACAGAAGTGCAGTATGAGTACACCATGGTCGGTGCCCAGTAAGTATCAAGACTAACCTCGGTGGAGTAGTGACGAGGTACAATCAAGACAATCACTAGTCAAATAACCCATGCAATGTAGAAATATACAATAATAATGGAAACGACTAGCAGTGATAGGAACAATAATCAACTCGTGATATAAACAGCAAGGCAACAAGAATCAACTAGGGATATACACAACAAGCCAATAATGAGACCATAAATATTGTTCAACAAATAAGGAACCCAGCTACGACCAATTAAACAAGTCTTTCAAATATACGTCTTTCAAATATAAGTTTTTCAAATAAAACTTTTCGAGTATAATTCTTTCAAATAAAAAAATCACTCTATGACACCTCAATTCATAATCATAAAACATGGGTCTCAGTCCACTTTCATATTTTCACGGCACCTCGTGACCATATCTCTATCACAACCACACGAACAACTCATGTACCAAAAATATTAATGTATATAAGATCCGCGTGATCAATTTATTTTCAGTAAAGTAAGTTTACAATTTTTAAATCAAGTAAGAAATCAACAAAGAAATGAGTTTATTTTAAAAATTATTTGAGTGAAGAAAATAAAATTTCAATGAAGCATATGATAGCTACTGATTTGGATGTAAAATTTATTAAATTAAAACATAATAGCAATTTCTTTTATTCAAAACAACTCAAACCTCGTAAACCAGTAAAAACCAGAAATATAAATCCTCAGAGTCTCGTACGAAGAGCCAAAGCCAACTCAATACAACAACTAATACAAAACACATAATAAAGTCAAATAATAATTATGGAAAATCACAAGGATTTACATATCACGAAAAAACAAAATAACCAAAAGCAAGCAAGTGCAACAATAGAAAAATTTCAACAAAGGTCACTCCCGAGGTACCGCCTTGTAATCCCAAATTATAAATAAATTTCAACAAAGTTCACTCGAGGTACCGCCTCGTAGTCCCAAATCATAAATAAATTCACAATCTTTCCTCACATCACCGCGGGTTCTTTCACATTTAGTTTTAGAAATTATTTTTTTCGAAATAGTATCCCGGGTTTTAGCCCACCTTATCACACTGTATGACTTTCAGTAGTTCCCCTACTAGCCACGCGTATCAAGCCCACCTTATCTCACCGCATGTGTTTCAACACCCTGCCCGTATATCACTGCATGCGTATCAAATCACAATATTTCACAAATCGCACCTCAAGTGCCCAAATATCACAGGATAACACAACCTGAACCTCAAGTGCTCATGTATCACAACATATTACAAATTGCACCTCAAGTGCACAAATACCACAACATATCACAAATTGCACATCAAGTGCTCAAATATCACAACATCTCATAAATTGCACCTCAAGTGCTTAAATATTACTCTTGCCACAGAAATCAACAATACATTATTTTTTACAATAAGGAGCCTTCAACTCGATAATAATGTGCACAAAATACTAACAAAATATCCGGGAGTGAACAACTCAATAGAGTAATATGTCACAATTTAACACTTTGCCTCAATATGTTTCACGGCATTTATAACTCAATACCAATTTCAACAACATGAACTGGAAAGTAATTCATCAAGGAACAACGCCTTCTTTACTCCAATTTTCTGGAAAATAGATAAATGTCTCCTTTTAAATTTATTTAATAAATTATTTGCATATGAAAAAAATCTACAATGAAATTATTTCCACGAAATGAAAACTCAAACAAACACAAAATTCACATAAAAATCAAGTGGAAATCACACCAAATTATCATATAAAAACCAACTCGAAAAACAAGGAATGAGGCATGACAAATAAAGGATTTACTATGTGCCAACATTTTAAATACATAAAAATGCCAAAGAGTTTAAACCAAAAAACTTTCACATATAAGCCCGAGTACATACTCGTCACCTTGCGTAACGGCTTTCACATTACACCAAATAGCACATACAACTCAATGCTTAAGGGGTAATTCCTCCACTCAAGGTTAGGCAAGATACTTACCATTTTGAAGCTAGGCCGATATTCCAAAAGAGCCTTCTTGCATGAAATGACCTACAAGCCGGCTCAAATCTAACTAAATTAATTACATCACTTCATTAAAATTAATCAAAAACAATTCTGCATAATAAAACATCGACTTAAAATTTTACATTAAAAAATCAGCCAGAAAGTCAACGCGGGGCCCACAGCTCGAAACCCAACAGAATTTTTCATGAAATCCAAACACCTATTTTGATAGGGGTTCAACCATACCAATTTTATCAAATTCCAAAAACAAATCGTCCTCTGAATCTACATTTTTCATTTTCAGAAGATTTGAAATTTTTTTCTCATTTTCTTCAATTAAATCCAAAATAAATGATTAATATAACCATGAATTTATGAAATATAATCACTTTCGGATGTAGAACAATTACCCAAGTATTGTGAAGAACTCCTCCAAAATCGCCCCAAAATCGAGCTCCAAAATCCCAGTCGAAAATGATGAAATGACCATTTTTGGTCCTTAAACATTCTATCAAGTTTCGCTTCTGCGGACAGAATTTGCACGCCTGCGACCTCGCTCCTACGAGAAGGATCACGCTCTGCAAAATACAATTCCCAGTTGTTCCATTGCACCTGCGGAAGAATGTCCGCTTCTGCGCAAACGCAGGTGCGAGCAGTTCATCGCTTTTGCGCTTGCTTCGCTTCTGTGAAGCCAATTTCCGCTTCTGCGAGGCCGCTGAAGCGTGCCATTTTCTGCTTCTATGAAGCCCCTCCAGACTAGCCATCCTCGCTTTTTCGATGCAAGGTTTCGATGCCGCAACGTCGCACCTGCGCCCAAAATTTTGCAGGTGCAATTGCACTAGTTGTTGTCCGAATAGCTTTTGCCAACAACTTCAACAATGTGCCAAATGATCTGAACCCCGTCTGTAACTCATCCGAACCACTCGAAACCTTGTCAAAATATACCAATAAGTCCCGTACCATAATACGAACCTACTCAGGGTCTCAAATTACATCAAACGGTGCTGAAATTACAAGCCGCGCCTCGAATCGAATTATGAGTTTTTATGTTTCCAAATTTTATATCTTGTGCTGAAATGTATCAAATCAACATGGAATGACTTCAAATTTTGTACACAAGTCATAAATGACGTAAATTGAGCTATTCCAATTTTCGGAATCAAAATCCGAACTCGTTATCAATAAAGTCAACCTTCTGTCAAACTTATAAATATTTCAAACTTCAACATTTTCAATTTTTGCCAAAATACTCTGAATTGTCCTACAGACTTCCAAATCCAAATCTGGATGTACGCCTAAGTACGAAATCACCATACGAAACTATTGAAATCATAAAAATTTCATTCCGGAGTCGTTTGCTCAAAAGTCAAACTCTAGTCAACTCTTTTCATTTAAGCTTCAAAAATAAGAATTGTTCTTTCAATTTAATCTCGAATCATCCGAAAACCAAACTCGACCATACAGGCAAATCATAATACATATTACAAAGCTGCTCGGGATATTAAGATGCTGAACGGGACTTAAATTCTCAAAACGACAAGTCATGTCGTTACAATAAACATGGCTATACATTTTTATTTTCATAGCAAATGAAGAAAATCTTTTGCAAAAATTTTATGCTTTGTGGCAACAAATAATGGAATTTTAGCTATGCACTTTTGAATTTGTAGCTAAACATGGCTACGTATCTTTACTTTTTATAGCAAATAAAGAAAATATTTTGCTAAAATAAGATATATTACATAGCTAACAGTATGAATTTTGAGCTACAATAAGGAAATATTTGTGGCAAATACTTTAATTCATTGCTATGAATTTTTGATCTGTAGCTGAATACGAGTACTATTGCTACGAACTAAGCTATAGAAATAGCAGCAAAATATAAAGTTAGGTGGCAAACAAATTAAAACTTTTGCTACAATACAATACTTTGTAGCTACAAAATAAATATAGTTATACATTTTATTTGTCATGGAAAAAGAATAAATTATTGCTATAATCTTCTTTTGTGTGGCAAGAATGTATTATCATCCCACCAAAAATTTCCATAGCGATAAGTATTAGTTCTTAGCCATGGATCATGTAAAGTTTGAAGCTAACTTTTATTTATGCCACTTCTTGCTACGAATGCTACGGAACAAAATTTGTGGTTAAAGTGTTTATGTTACGACCCAAATTTCCCACCGTCGGGACTGTGATGGCTCTTAACGTTGAACCCGCTAGGCAAGCCAACATGAATATTTAAGTTACCATATTCCTTTATTTTTATCCAATAACATGTGAAATACAGCACTAACATAAATAAAAGTACAAAATGAAGCAAGATATATAAACTCAATTTAATGCCTTTACGAAATTTCACAAAAAAAAAAACCAATCCTAGAATTTTGGAGTCACAAACTCACGGACTGTCTATGATAATACAAATAAAGGTCTGAATGAAATAAGTACATCTGTTTCTGAAATAACTAGAACAGAATACAAAAGAAGTAGGAGGGGACGCCAAGGCCTGCGGACGCCTGCAGGACTACCTCAGGGTCTCCACTGGACTGAAGGTAGCAACCTCGATCTATGGTCCGTAGGTTCCTATATCGGGATCTGCACGAAAGTGCAGAGTGTGGCATCAGTACAACCGACCCATGTACTGAGTAAGTGTCGAGCCTAACCTCGGCGAAGTAGTGACGAGGCTAGGACATGACAACCAAAGTCAACCTGTGCAGTTTAATAGTATACGGAGAAAAATAATACAACTAGAATAAGCAACTAAGCATAAAGGAAAGAGGAACATGCTGAGGGGAGGAAATATCAAATAATGCAAATTACGAGATAAAGCACAAATTAGATATCAATTTAAGCAACAGAAATAGTAACACAAAAGCAAGTGCACGACATCACCCTACGTGCGTTTACTCTCGTCCTTACCATCAAAATCATTATATTCAGCACGGCATCACCCTTCGTGCTTTTACCTCAAATAATCATGGTACGACATTATCCTTCGTGCATTATCACTCATATCATGGCACGACATCACCATTCGTGCTTTTACAATCACAATATTGACACGGCATCACCCTTGGTGCATTAACAGTCACTCACAATCTCACGCACGACATCACCCTTCGTGATTTTACACTGTTCCTCACCCAAACACAGAAATGACAGCAATCCAACAAGGAAGTTAACAGAGTAAAAAAAAAAATAAAACCATAACGTCCTGGCAAGGGAGTCAATAGTGGAATTAATACCATCCCGGCAAGGGTAAACAACTATATCCAATCTCACTTAGTACATAACTTCACATAAAAATCTTCAACTGAAACTAATACTCAACACTATTCAATATCAAGAAATTCTCCACCAACATGGATAACTATAAGGTGAAACTCAAATATTACTTACGAAAAAACACATAAATCACAATATTCGACTCACGGGCATGCTTGACACAATCGTATAGGTACTCGTCACCTCACATATATTTTGAACATGATACTTACACATAGCAAATAGGACACAACACATATTCCCTCAAGCTAAGGTTAAGCCAAACAGTTACCTCAAATTCCACGACTAAACTCAAGCCTCAATTACCGCTTTCTCTTTGGAATATGACTCCAATTCACTTGTATCTACACATATTCAACTCAATAACATCAATAAATGCCAAACAATTCCATCCCAACGCTTAATTATAGGTTTTACATCATTCTTCCCAAAAAGTCAAAAATCGACCCCGAGCCTGCTTGGTCAAAACACGAGGTTCGGACCAAAACCCGATCACTCATTCACCCACGAGCCCGAATATGTAATTAGTTTCAGAATCCGGCCCCAAATCGAGGTCTAAATTCCCAAATTTGTAAAATCCCTAATTCTCCTAAAATCCCTAATTTGTACCCTTGAAGAACAAGATTTAGGCCTAAAAATCTTATGGGTGTTAATGGAAAATGAAGAAAATGAGATTAGAAACACGAACCTATGATTTGGTGATGAAATCCCTCTTCAAAAATCGCCCAAGGTCGGATTGTATGGAAGAAAATATGAAAATGGGGTCTATTCCCGTTTGTTTACTGTTTTTAAAAGACTGGGCAAAAAAATAGCCTATGTGTTCGCGACCAGGGCAGTGCATTCGGATAGGCTCCCCACCCCTGCCCTTCGCGTTCGCATCACACGGGATGCGTTTACATAGTATTAAAACTACCCAGCCCCCAGCTCCCCCCTAAGGCACAGCGTTTGCGAGACCCTGGCCGTGTTCGCATAGAACAAAATCTGCCCCTTCCCCTTTTACCCTTCGCGATCGCATAGTTGCCCATGAGTTCGCATAGAACAAAGCACCATGCACTAGAAGACAACAACTTCACTAGATTTTCTAAGTCTGAAACACCCTGATGCCTATCCGAAACTCACCCGAGCCCTCGGGGCTCATAACCAATCATGCACACAACCCCAAAAATATCCTACAGACTCACTCGTGCGATCAAATTGCCAAAATAACAAATTAAACAACGAGTTTAACATAACAATCAAAGAAAATTTCAAGAACTTTCAAAGTTTCAAATTTCACAACTACGGTTCCGAATCACGTCAAATGACCTCGATTTCTTACCAAATTTTATAGACACAACTAAAATATCATATTGAACCTGTACCGGGCTCCGAAACCAAAATATGGGCCCGATACCATAAATTTCAAATATAACCAAATTTCCAAAAACTCTTATATTTTCAGTAAAATAATTTCTTTCAAAAATTCATTTCTCGGGCTTGGGACCTCGAAATTCAACTCTGGGCATACGCCCAAGTCCCATATTTCCTCAGACCCTCCGGGACCGTCGAATCACGGGTCCGGGTTCGGGTCCGTTTAGCTAAAATGTTGACCGAAGTCAACTTAAATTCAATATTAAAGGCCAAATTAGTATTTTATTCATATAAAAGCTTCTCGTCTATATGCCCGGGCTGTGCACGAAAAACAAGGTGAGATATAAGGAGGTTTTCAATGCCTCAGAACACCGTTTTGACTTATAAAAATAAGAGATGACCTTTTGGGTCATCACATTCTCCACCTCTAAAACAACTGTTCATCCTCGAACGGACATAGAAAAGTACCTGAATCGGGGAAAAGATGGGGATATCGGCTCCGTGTACCGGACTCGGACTCCCAGGTCACTGCCTCGGAACGCTGACCTCTCCACCCACGAACCGAAGGGTAACTCTTCGATCTCAACTGCAAACCTGCCGGTCTAATATGGCTACCGTCTCCTCCTCATAGGTCAAATCCTTGTCCTACTGGACACTGCTGAAATATAACACATGGGCGAGATCTCCGTGATACTTCCGAAGCATAGACACATGCAACACCAGATGCACAACTGATAAATTTGATGGCAAAGCAAGTCTATAGGAAACCTCTCCCACTCTGTCAAGAATCTCAAATGGACCAATGAATCTAGGGCTTAGCTTGCCCTTCTTCACAAATCTCATCACGCCCTTCATGGGCGACACCCGAAGCAACACCCGCTCTCCGACCATGAATTCCACATCACAAACTCTGTGGTCGGCATTACTCTTCTGTCTTGACCGAGCTGTACAAATTCTATCCTGAATGATCTTAACCTTATCCAAGGCATCCTGCACTAACTCCGTACCCAGCAACCGAGCCTCTCCCAACTCAAACCATCCAACCGGCGACTGACACCGCCTACCATATACTGCCTCATAAGGAGCCATCTGAATGCTCGACTGATAGCTGTTGTTATAGGCCAACTCAGCTAATGGCAAGAACTGGTCCCAAGAGCCTCCAAAGTCAATGACACAGGCTCGTAGCATATCCTCCAAGATCTGAATAGTACGCTCGGACTGTCCGTCCGTCTGAGGATGAAATGTCGTGCTCAACTCAACCCTCATGCCCAACTCACGCTGAACTGCACTCCAGAAAAGAGAGGTAAATTGCGTACCTCGATCGGAAATAATAGACACGGGCACACCATGAAGATGAACAATCTCCCTAATGTAGATCTCTGCCAACGTCTCCGAAGAATAGGAAACTGCCACATGAATGAAATGCGCTGACTTGGTCAGCCTATCCACAATGACTCATACTGCATCGAACTTCCTCTGAGTCCGTGGGAGGCCAACAATTAAATCCATGGTGATATGCTCCCACTTCCACTCAGGAATCTCAATCTGTTGCATCAATCCTCCCAGTCTCTGATGCTCGTACTTTACCTGCTGACAATTCAAACACCGAGCTACATATGCCACAATATCCTTCTTCATCCTCCTCCACCAATAATGTTGCCTCAAATCCTGGTACATCTTTGCGGCTCCCGAATGGATAGAATACCGGGAACTATGGGCCTCCTCTAATATCAACTCACGAAGTCTATCCACATTGGGTACACAAATATGACCATGCATCCGTAAAACTTCATCATCACCAACTGTAACCTGCTTGGAATCATCGTGTCGGACCGTATCCGTAAGGACACACAAATGAGGATCATCATACTACTAGTATCGAATACGAGCAACTGTATAAGCTAGAAAATGATCGGGCTCAGAAACATCCAATCTCATGAACCGATTAGCTAAATCCTGGACATCCAAAGCAAGCGGTCTCTCCCTGACCGAAATATATGCAAGACTACCCATACTGGCTGTCTTCCTACTCAAAGCATCGGCCACCACATTGGCCTTCCCCGGATGATATAAGATGGTGATGTCATAGTCTTTCAACAGCTCCAACCATCTTCTCTGCCTTCAATTTAGCTCCTTCTTCTTGAACAAATATTGCAAACTTTTGTGATCCGTGAACACCTCACATGACACGCCATATAGATAATGCCTCCAAATCTTAAACGCGTGAACAATGGCTGCTAGCTCCAAATCATGAACTGGATAATCCTTCTCGTGGATCTTCAACTGACCCGAAGCATATGCAATAACCTTGCCATCCTGCATCAACATTGCACCAAGTCCAACCCGAGATGCATCACAATACACAGTATATGGCCCTGAACCTGTGGGAAAAACCAACACCGACGCCATAGTCAAAGTTGTCTTGAGCTTCTGGAAGATCGCCTCACACTCCTCTGACCACCTGAACTGGGCACCCTTATGATTCAACCTGGTCATCGGGGCTGCAATAGATGAAAACCCCTCCACGAATCGACGGTAATAGCCCACCAAACCCAAGAAACTCCGGATCTATGTGGCTGATGTGGGTCTAGGACAATCCTTAACTGCTGAAATCTTCTTAGGATCCACCTGAATACCCTGTGCTGATAGAACATGACCCAGAAATGCAATTGAATCCAACCAAAACTCACATTTCGAAAACTTAGCATATAACTGACTGTCCTTCAGAGTCTGGAGAATGACTTGAAGGTACTGCTCATGCTCCTCCCGGCTGCGGGAATAAATCAGAATATCCTCAATGAAGATAATCACGAAGGAATCCAAATAAGGCCTGAACACTCGGTTCATCAAGTCCATAAAAGCAGCTGGGTCATTTCCGCATGACATTACTAAGAACTCATAATGCCCGCACCGAGTGAGAAAAGTTGTCTTAGGGACATCGGATGCCCTAATCCTCAACTGGTGGTAGCCATATCTCAAATCGATCTTCGAAAATACCTTGGCACCCTGAAGTTGATCAAACAAATATCAATTCTCGGAAATGGATACTTGTTCTTGATGGTAACCTTGTTCAATTGCCGATAATCTATGCACATCCTCATCAATCCGTCCTTCTTCTTAACAAACAACACCGGCTCACCCCAAGGCGAGACACTAGGCCTAATAAAGCCTTTAGCAAGCAAGTCCTGCAACTGTTCTTTCAACTCTTTCAGCTCTGGCGGGGCCATATGATATGGCGGGATAGAAATGGGTTGAGTGCCCGGAGCCAACTCAATGCAAAAGTCAATATCCCTGTTGGTGGCATACCCGACAGGTCTACAGGAAACACCTCTGGAAACTCACAGACAATGGGCACAGACTCCATAGAAGGAACCTCGGCACTAGAATCGCGAACATAGGCCAAATAGGCCAAACACCCCTTCTCGGCCATAAGCCGAGCCTTCATATATGAGATAACCCTGCTGGAAGAATGACCAGGAGTCCCTCTCCACTCCAGTCGAGGCAACCCCAGCAATTCTAAGGTCACGGTCATGGCATGACAGTCCAGTATGGCATGATAAGGCGACATACAATCCATCCCCAAAATAACATCAAAATCTACCATATCAATAAGTAGAAGATCTACACTATCCGCAAGACCACCAATAACCACTACACACGAATGGTAGACGCGATCTACCACAATAGAATCACCTACCGGTGTAGACACATAAATAGGAGTATTCAGAGAATCACGAGGCATAACCAAATAAGGAGCAAAATAATATGACACATAGGAAAATGTGGACCTCGGATCAAATAAAACCGAAGCATCCCTGCTGCAAATTGAAACCATACTTGTGATAACTACATCGGAGGCCTCAGCCTCAGGTCTGGCTGGAATAGCATAACATCGGGCCTGGGCCCCACCCATCTGAACTACGTCCCTGGGACGACCTCCTGCTGGCTGACCTCTACCCCTAGTAGCCTGTCCTCCACCTCTAACTGTCTGACCTCCACATCTAACACCTCGACCCCCACCTCTAACTGGCAGAGCGGGTGGTATAGCACCTGCTGCGGGAACCGTAGCACGAGAACCCTAGTGCTGAGAACTGCTCGAGGCTCGAGGGAAAAATCTAGCAATGTGCCTCTGATCACTATAAGTATAACAAGCCCTCGGCTGCTGAGGGTGTTGACCCTGAAACTGACCCAGACGGCCTGAGTAACCACCCTGAAAACCCTGAATCGGCGGTGCACTGATAGGAGCTGATGGTGCACTATAGGGCAACTGATCAGAATACTGCATATGAGAACCACGGCCACCTGTAGCACTGCGAGAAACCTGAAGTGCTGAATGAAACGGCCTAGGAGGATGGCCCCTACAAAAATAATCCCTGCCTCTAGATGAGGCACCACTGAACCTGCCAAAATGACAGGAGCTCTTGTCAGACCCCTAACCACTCCCCTGCAACAGAACCATCTCAACTCGTCTGGCCATATTGGCTGCATCATGGAAAGAAATCTCACTCCCTATCTCCTTGGCCATTTGCAATCTGATCGGCTGAGCTAGTCCCTAAATAAATCTCCTCACCCTCTCTCGCTCGGTGGGAAGTATCATAATATCATGTCGGGCCAAGGTAACACATTTAGTCTCGTACTGAGTGACGGTCATAGAGCCCTGCTAGAGATGCTCAAACTGCCTCCGAAGATCCTCTCTCTGAGTGATAGGAAGAAACTTCCCAAGAAATAGCTGAGTGAACTGGGCCTAAGTCAAGGCCGGTGATCCAGCTGGTCTAGCCAAACAATAATCTCTCCACCAAGTCTTGGCGGGACCTGACAGACGAAACGTAGCAAAGTCGACCCCATTGGTCTCCACTATCCCCATGTTCCGTAGAACCTTATGGCAGCTATCCAAATAGTCCTGGGGATCCCCTGAAGATGCACCGCTATAAGTAGTAATGAAAAGCTTAGTGAACCTGTCCAACCTCCACAAAGCATCAGCTGACATAGCTGCTCCATCACCGGTCTGAGCCATAAAACCTGGCTGAACTACCCCAGCTGGCTGAGTTACTGGAGTTTGAAACTGAGAAGCCAACTACTCCAGAGTGCGAGTAGCGGGAGTCTGGGCTCCTCCCCCAGCCTGAGAGACGACTGGTGCTGTAGGAAGCAAACCTGTCTGAGCGACACTCTCCATGAGGCCCACTAGACGGACTAGAGCATCCTGAAGTACTGGGGTGGTAATGAACCCCTTGGGAACCTGGGCTGGCCCAACCGGGACTGTCTGGGCAGGAGCCTCATCATCAAACTCTACCTGAGGCTGCGCCACTAGGGCTGCTGCTCTGGGCGGAGCTCTGCCCCTGCCTCGGCCTCGGCCCCTCGTAGGAGCTGCAACTGGAGACTCGGGTTGCTGATCAATGGATGAAGAAGCACGTGTTCTCGCCATCTGGGAGAGAATAAAGTAGAAATTCAGTTAGTTTTGAGACATCAAATCGCACGACAGAAAAGAATAGATTTGAAGTCATTCCTAAACTCTGTAGCCCCTGAGGGATAAGCACAGACATCTCCGTATCGATCCCTCAGACTCTACTAAACTTGTCCGTGAATTGTGAGACCTAAGCATCCTAGTGCTCTGATTCCAACTTGTCACGACCCGAATTTACCACCGTTGGGACCGTGATGGAGCCTAACGTTGAACCCACTAGGCAAGCCACCGTGAATATTCAATTTACATTATTCCTTTATTTTTATCTAATAACATGTCAAATACAACACTAGCATAAATAAAAGTACAAAATGAAGCAAGGTATATAAACTGAATTTAATGCAATTACGAAATTTCACACACAAAAAAAAACCAATCCCAGAATTTTGGAGTCACAAACTCACGTACTGTCTATGAATAATACATATAAAGATCTGAATAAAATGCGTACATTTGTTTCTGAAATAACTAGAACAGAATACAAAAGAAGTAGGAGGGGACGCCAAGGCATGCGGACGCCTGCAGGTCTACCTCAGAGTCTCCACTGGACTGAAGGCAGAAACCTTGATCTATGGTCCGTAAGTTCCTACACTGGGATCTGCACGAAAGTGCAGAGTGTAGCATCAGTACAACCGACCCCATGTGCTGAGTAAGTGCCAAGCCTAACCTCGATGAAGTAGTGACGAGGCTAGGACACGACAACCAAAGTCAACTTGTGCAGTTTAATAGTATACAGAGAAAAATAATACAGTGAGAATAAGCAACTAAGCATAAAGGAAAGGGGAACATGCTGAGGGGAGGAAATATCAAATAATGGAAATTACGAGATAAAGCACAAATTAGATATCAATTTAAGCAACAGAAATAGTAACACAAAAGCAAGTGCACGGCATCACCCATCGTGCTTTTACTCTCGTCCTTACCATCAGAATCAATATATTCAGTACAACATCACCCTTCGTGCTTTTACTTCACATAATCATGGCACGACATTATCCTTCATGCATTATCACTCATATCATGGCACCGCATCACCCTTCGTGCTTTTACAATCACAATATCGGCACGGCATCACCCTTCGTACATTAACATTCACTCACAATCTCACGCACGACATCACCCTTCGTGCTTTTACACTCTTCCTCACCCAAACACATCAAATGACAGCAATCCAACAAGGAAATTAACAGAGTAAACCAAAATAAAACCATAACGTCCCGGCAAGGGAGTCAACAGTGGAATTAATACCCTCCCGGCAAGGGTAAACAACTATATCCAATCTCACTTAGTACATAACTTCACATAAAAATCTTCAACTGAAACTAATACTCAACACCATTCAATATCAAGGAATTTTCCACCAACATGGATAACTATAAGGTGAAACTCAAATATTACTTACGAAAAACCACATAAATCACAATATTCGACTCACGGGCATGCTTGACACCAACGTATAGGTACTCGTCACCTCACATATACGTTGAACATGATACTTACACATAGTAAATAGGACACAACACATATTGCCTCAAGCTAAGGTTAAGCCCAAACACTTACCTCAAATTTCGCCACCAAACTCAAGCCTCGATTACCGCTTTACCTTTTGAATTTGAATCCAATTCACTTGTATCTAGACATATTAAACTCAATAACATCAATAAATGCCAAACAATTCCATCCCAACGCTTAATTATAGGTTTTACATCATTCATCCCAAAAAGTCAAAAATTGAACCCGGGCCCGCTTGGTCAAAACACGAGGTTCGGACCAAAACCCGATCACCCATTCACCCACGAGCCCGAATATGTAATTAGTTTCGAAATCCGACCCCAAATCGAGGTCTAAATTGCCAAATTTGTAAAATCCCTAATTCTCCTAAAATCCCTAATTTCTACCCTTGAAGAACAAAATTTAGGCCTAGAAATCTAATGGGTTTTAATGGAAAATGAAGAAAATGAGATTAGAAACACGAACCTATGATTTGGTGGTGAAATCCCTCTTCAAAAATCGCAAAAGTTGGATTCTATGGAAGAAAATATGAAAATGGGGTCTTTTCCCGTTTGTTTACTGCTTTTAAAAGACTGGGCAAAAAAATAGCCTATGCGTTCGCGACCAGGGCAGTGCGTTCGCATACGCTCCCCACCCCTGCCCTTCGCGTTCGCATCACACGGCATGCGTTCGCATAGTATTAAAACTACCCAGCCCCAGCTCCCCCCTAAGGCACTGCGTTCGGGAGCCCCTGGCCGCGTTCGCATAGAACAAAATCTACCCATTTCCCTTTTACCCTTCGCAATCTCATAGTTGCCCATGCGTTCGCATAGAAAAAAGCACCGGGCACCAGAAGACAACAACTTCACCGGATTTTCTATGTCCGAAACACCCCGATGCCTTTCCGAAACACCGCCGAGCCCTCGTGGCTCCAAACCAAACATGCACACAGCCCCAAAAATATCCTACGGACTCAGTCGTGCGATCAAATCGCCAAAATAACATCTTAAACAACAAATTTAGCATAAAAATCAAACAAAATTTCAAGAACTTTCAAAGTTTCAAATTTCACAACTACGGGTCCGAATCATGTCAAATGACCTCCGTTTCTTACCAAATTTTACAGACACAACTCAAATATCATATTGAACCTGTACCGGGCTCCGAAACCAAAATATGGGGCCGATACTATAAATTTCAAATATAACCAAATTTTCAAAAACTCTTATATTTTCAGTAAAACAAATTCTTTCAAAAATTTATTTCTCGGGCTTGGGACCTCGGAATTCAATTCTGGGCATACGTCCAAGTCCCATATTTTCCTACGGACCCTCCGGGACCGTCGAATCACGGGTCCGGGTCCGTTTACCCAAAATATCGACCGAAGTCAACTTAAATTCAATATTAAAGGCCAAATTAGCATTTTTTCAGTTTTTCATATAAAAGCTTCCCGGCTATACGCCCAGGCTCCGCATGCAAAATGAGGGGAGATAAAAGGAGGTTTTCAAGGCCTCGGAACACCGTTTTGACTTATAAAAATGAGAGATGACTTTTTGGGTCATCACAGTTTAGCTACAAAATTTTTTATATTTAGATACAATATATTTTATATCTATATATACATAATGTTGTAGTGCCACCTAGAATTCTCTCTAAGTTTTTCTCTGATTGGCATACACTTTCATTGTCACGACCCAAAATCCAACACAGGCCGTGATGGCTCCCAACACCGGAGTCAGGCAAGCCAACAGTTGTTTACTAGTGAGATTGTCCCTATTTGACATACCAACCCCACATATTCCCAAAGTTTTAAGCTTAGATCACTTAAATAAAAGCGGAAACATTAACCAACTTAAGTAAATACAGCCACAATGATCATGATCCAATATATACAGTCCCAAAATAAAGAGTCTACTATGTGCGTGCCAGGAACTAGTGTCACAAGTAAACAGGAGAACTAGTAGAATATACAAAGATGATACAAACTGTACTGCTGTCTGAAAGAAGTAGACAGAAATAAACAAAAGATAACTCCATAGCACTGCTGAGAATCGCCAAGGGAGGCAGCTCACCGTGGAGTCAGGTCCAGAATATACGTCAAGCTCTGTTCGAATAACCAGAAGCACCAGCCTCAGAACCTGTACAATTAAGTACAGAAGTGCAACATTCATACATAAATATATATGTACCCAGTGAGTATCCCGCCTAACCTCGAAGAGGTAGTGACGGGAGGTTGACATGACACTCACTAAGGTCCCACAGTATAATTTAACAGAATATAATGGAATCAGTAGGCATGTAAAGACAGTGAAGCAACAAGTATATATGTAAGGTACTGAAATCCAGGAAGAATACTGGGAATAATTAAAACAATTACCACTTCACTTTTTCCCCAAATATCTGTCAGATCAATATCCATGCATTTAGTAACAAATAAATCATACGCATGCAGGGTAAGGACAACCGGTCGGAGTCATAAGATAGTCATGCACGTGCACTGCCGAGGATCGAACGACCTGTACCAAAAGTGCACCTCTCCACAAAGTACTCACATCTATGCACTACCAAGGATCGAACGGCCCGTACCAAAAGTGCATCTCTCAACCTCTCTATGCACTGTCGAGGATCGAACGGCCCGTACCAAAATTGCATCTCTCAATCCGCCGTGGCGTACGACCCGTTCCCATAAGAGTGGGGTAAATCACACTTCGCTCACGGAATGTAAATTGCGAAGCGGTCACATGTACACACATTATTCCTTTTTAAAAGAGAATACTTTTCAGTGAACAATTTCTTACAAGTTTTTCTCAAATTTCATAACTTCGGGGAAATAAGCAACATGTAACGGTAATTCATTAAGAATATAGTTCATATCAACTAAAACACAAGGCATGATGTGGGCCTAACTACCCGGACATAATACTAATAGTTGCTACGTACAGACTCTCGTCACTTTGTATGTACGTAGCCTCCACAAATTATCACATATAGCATTTAAATCACCTAGGGGACAATTCCCCCTTACAAGGTTAGAAAGGAGACTCACCTTGCGTCGAATTTACTCCCCGGACCGAGAATGCGCCCGAAACTCCGAACTCTACACCCGAGGACTCGAAACTAGCCAAATGTTATACAAATACATTAATTTATATTCAAAGCATGGAATTCTCCTATTATATAGCCAAATTTACCATTCTTGAAGAAAATCTAAAATCCGACCCCGGGCTCCCATGCTCGGATTCCATTAATTCTCGAAGGAAACCCTCACCCAAAGCCTAAGGATCATTAATATACGATTTTGACTTGATTCCATAGAAAATTTACGGGTAAATTCTCAAATTATTGAAAGCCCTAGGTTACTACCCAATTCTTGATTTTTTTCACTAATTATGTGATTAAAATTAACTAGGAATTCATGCATGAGGCTAATATTAGAGTAGAGTTTACATACCTTCGATAACCAAGTCGTTTTCCCCTCTAAAATGGTGGAAATCGCCCCAAGGAAGAAGAAGAAGATGAGAAAAAATGAATTAAACCTGTGTATAAAAACACACTGTCTGAACAGTTTTTTTGCACCTGCGGCTCGAGGACCGCACCTGTGATCTCGCACCTACGAGCAAAGGGTCGCACCTGCGGAAATGGACTGGGGAGCCTGAGCCCATACCTGCGGAGTGGAGACAGCACCTGCGGCTCCGCTCCTGCGGAAATCTGTCCGCACCTGCGATAATTGGCTAGACCACTGGGGGTCGCACCTGCGAGGCTGGAACCGCAGGAGCAGTGTCGCACCTGCAACTGGTCAACCGCACCTGCGGTCACACCAGAACAGGTGCACCAGCAGCTATTTCAGCTGGTTTTTAGCCTCGTGTGGTGTCCGGGAGGCACCTGGGCCCTCCCGAGCCCCCTCGAGCCCCCGTCCAAATATACCAACAAGTCCCAAATCATAATATGTACTCGCTCGACTTCGGAACACCCAAAACAACACTAAAACTCAAAATCACACCTCAAAACCCCAAGAACCAAACTTAGGAACTTCAAGTTTTCTAGACTTCGCTAACAACGCGCCGAACCGACCTATACTACTAGGAATGACACCAAATTTTGCAGGCAAATCATAACTGACATAACGGAACTATTCCCGATCTCAGAATTCCGTTCGGACCTAAATAACACAAAAACACGTCCAAAACCACAATAGGAACTTAAGGAACTTCTCATTTCAATATTGGGCGCCGAAACGCTCCCGGGTCATCAGAAACCCATTTTGAACATACGCCCAGGTCCAAAATCATCACACGAAGCTACCGGAATCGACGAAACTCGATTCCGAGGTCGTTTTTACCCATAACATTGACCGAATTCAAACATGGCCTTAAAGGCCAACCTTAAGGAGCCAATTGTTCCTATAGCACTCTAAACACCTCCGAAGCCCGGACCACCAGTCCCCGTAAGTCATAAATCATAAAAAGCCGCTATGGGAAGTTTCATTTAGGGGAACAGGGTACGATAATGAAAAACGACCGGTCGGGTCGTTACATTCATCCTTTCTTGTGCCTTCTATAAGCTATCTTACAATAACTGTTGCATCTGCTGTTTCTTCGTGATCATATCTTCCGCTGCAGGTACTATATTATCCATAATAGGTCCGACAGATAGTTGGGGAGGTGAGTACCAATACAAGGCTTCAAAAGTGGTACATTGTAGGCTGAAATAGAAGATGGTGTTATACGACCACTCTGCTAGGTGCAACCATTGTTTCTACTGATTAGGCCTACTAGTAGTCGTACACATCAAGTAGTTCTCGATACATTTTTTCACCCTCTCAGTTTTTCCATCCGTTTGGGGGTGATAGGATGAACTATATAGAAATTGAGTACCCACTAATTTGAACAAAGCTTGCCAAAAATTGCTCAGTAAAATCTATCCCCGGTCACTAGCTATCGACTCAAGAACTCCATGCAAAGTGTGTACCCTTTGCCATAATTTTTGACCATATTAATTGCAGTGAATGGATGAGATATGGCCATGAAGTGAGCAAATTTTGTCATTTTATCCACTACCACGAAGATCACTTCTTTCCCTTTGGATTTCGGCAATCCTTCAATAAAATCCATGATATAATGTCTAATGCTTGGTCCAGAATTGGAAGGGGATGAAGAAAACCAGGGGATGCTACATTCTCTTCCTTGCTCCTCTGACAAACATTACACTTAGTGACATGTTGTACAACCATGCGCTTCATTTTAGGCCAAAAACACGTGAGAAATCCTTTTCAATGTTTCTAGTTGTCCAGAATGACCTCCAATAGGAAAGTCATGAAAGATCTGAATGAGCTGTTGCCGCAGTCCTCCAATTTCTCCAGTATAGACCTTGCCCTTTCTTCTCAAGACTCTAGATGTATAGTTCCATAAGTGGGGATCTTGCAAATCAACTGAGACTTGAGTAATCAAGTCTGACACCTGAGCATATCCTTCGTAGCTGGAACTGACCTCTCACATACACATTGGTATTGTCACACTAATAGCTTGAAGATAAGCTGTTTGTGATGAGTCTTGTGCAGTGACCATCCTTTCATGTTGCCTTGAAAGTGCATCTGCTACCTTGTTTTCTGTTCCCTTTTTGTACTGGACTTTGTTGTCTAAACCAAGTAGTTTTGTAATCCCTTTTCATTGAATAACTGACGTTGCCTTTTTCTCCAGCAGGTACTTCAAATAGTGATGGTCAGTCCTTATCACAAAGCACTTGTACTGCAAATAATGTCTCCATTTGTCAACAACATTTAATAAATCAATGTATTCCTTCTCATATATGGACTTGCCCATGTGTTTCGGTGCCAAAACCCTGCTAAAGTAGGCTATGTTGGTTTTTAAGCTTGGTTTAGCTTAAAAGAGGGTTATAGGAAATGGAGGGAAAAATAAAATTTTGATTTTCCCTCCTCTACAAAGGAACAGTGCACCATATTGGAGGAGAAAATCTCATTTGCTAGTATATATATGATTATACTTCTTCTACCTCTTAAAGAGTTGATAAGAAGACAAGCCTTGCGTCGTCGTCGTCGCTCGCTTGCTCGCTCGGCTCGGCTTCGGATTTGGTCAAATGATCTAATTGATTGATTAATTTTTTTGATCAAATATATTTGTTAAATATTAATTTTTAATCCAAATCGACCATTTTGTAACGGTAATTTAAAGTTTCCCTCTGATTTTAATTTTTCCTTTTTATTTTGCATAAATAGATATTTAAGTAATAGCCGTTTACGTGAACGGTCATCTTGAAGAGTTACATTGTCATCTTGAAGAACTTTGAATTCAATGGGCTCAGATTAAATTCCGTTTCTTCTACATTTCTATTTTTATATTATTTTATTTCCGAATTACTTTGTAAATACAGTATACTAACAAGCTTAAGGAACTTAAATTATATTCCATATTTGTATTGTTTATATTGTTCTGGAGACTAAATCCTGTTTGCTTTTCTACTCCCATTTTGGAGATTAAAGCCTTCGCGGTTTTCTACTCCAATTGACTACTTTAACGTATATTCTATTTCGGTTTATTATCTGTTATTTGGAGATTAAAATCCTAGTAATTTTCTACTCCGTTGGAGATTAAAATTTACGTAATTTTCTACTACAATTTTATTTAGTTTGAAGATATAAAAACATCATCGTATATTAATATTTGTTTGTGTCATTATTTTCGCAGAAATGAAGAATGAGAACACAAATCAACTTGTTCCTATGGTGTATGCCAATGCATCGGCAACCCAAACAACACCGGTGCATCGACAAGCCAAAGAAAAGCCCGAAAAAATTTTCGGGATTGATTTCAAGCGGTGGCAGCAGAAGATGCTATTCTACTTGACGACTTTAAGTTTACAGAAGTTCATTAAGGAAGATGTTCCTATTCTGCCTGACGGAACTCCAGAAAATAACTCGTGACTGAGGCGTAGAAGCATTCTATTTTTTTGTGCAAGAATTATATTCTTAGCGAGCTGGAGGACAATTTGTATAATGTCTATAGTAATATGAAAACATCAAAAGAAATGTGGGTTGCACTTGAAAATAAATACAAAAGTGAGGATGCTAGGTTGAAGAAATTTGTTGTCGCAAAATTTTTGGACTACAAAATGATAGATAGCAAGTCTGTTATTACCCAAGTTCAGGAATGCAAGTGATTATTCACGATCTCCTTGCTAAAAGTATAAGTCTTATTACTTTTGTTAAAAGTATTAATTATATTATTATTACTAATATAATTTTCATTGAAGGTAGAAATTATTGAGAAGTTGCCTCCTTTGTAGAAGTACTTAAAAAATTACTTGTAACACAAACGCAGGGAGACGTCGCTCGAAGATCTCATTGTTCGGTTGAGGATCCAAGAGGACAACAAAACTGCTGAAAAGAAGGGTATTGGAAACTCAACAATAATGGGAGCAAACATTATTGAGGATGCTCCACAAAATAACAAAAAGAAGAAGAATCCTTCTGGACCAAAAAGCAACCCACGCAAGAAGTGGTTCAAAGGAATTGCTACAACTGCGAGAAAGCTGGACACATGGTTGAAAAACACGAGGATATTTATGACTTGTATGTTATACTTTCTGGATGCAACATGGTGGGAAATCCTAAGGAATGGTGTATTGATTCTGGAGCCACTCGCCATGTTTGTGCTGTTAGAGAAGCGTTTGCTACATATGCTCCCGTTGGACCCGAAGAGATGCTTTCTATGGGAAATTCTACAACGGCCAAAATTGAAGGATGTGGCAAGATCTGAAAATTATTTCTGGCAAGGTGGTGACTCTGAATAACACCCATCATATTCCTAAAATTAGGAATAACTTAGTGTCTACTGCACTTCTCATCAAGGACGGGTTTAAGTGCATTTTTGTATCTAATAAGGTTGTAATAAGTAAGAACGAAATGTTTGTAGGAAAAGGTTAACTCACTGAGGGACTTTTCAAACTGAATGTAATTTTAGTTGAGAATAATAAAATTTCACCTTCTTCTTACTTGCTTGAGTCAAATGATTTATGGCATATACGTTTGAGACATATCAATTTCAAGACCTTGCGAAAAATGATTAATTTGGAAGTATTGCCTAAATTTGAGTGCGACAAATCAAAATGTCAAATTTGTGTGGTATCCAAGTATGTTAAACATACTTATAAGTCACTTGTAAGGAATTCAAAACCTTTAGACTTAATTCACACAGATATTTGCGACATGAAGTCAATACCATCTCGCGGTAGAAAGAAGTATTTCATAATTTTTATTGACGACAATACTCGATATTGTTATGTTTACTTACTTAATAGTACAGATAAAGCAATAGATGTATTCAAGCAATACAAAAATGAAGTTTAAATGCAACTTAACAAGAAAATCAAAATGATAAGAAGTGATAGGGGCGGTGAATACGAATCTCCTTTAGAAATTGGACTTATTCATCAAACAATGGCCCCATACAAGCCCCAATCCAATGGGATTGTAGAAATAATGAATCTTCATTAAATGAGATGATAAACGCTTTGTTGATAAGTTATGGTTTGTCACGGAACTTGTGGGGGGAGCCATTCTTACGGCTAACCGGATACTAAATAGAGTACCCCATAGAAAAATGCAATCCATTCCATATTAAAAATGGAAAGGAAGGAAGCCCTACTTGAATTATTTTAAAGTGTGCGGGTGTTTGGAAAAAGTGCAAGTTCCTTAAATCAAAAGAGTAAAGATAGGACCGAAAACTATTGATTGTGTTTTCATAGGATATGCGACCAATAGTGAAGCATATCGATTTCTGGTTCATATGTCAGAAAAACCTGATACTCATAATAATACGGTTATAGAATTAGATAATACTGAATTCTTCAAAAATATATATTCGTATATAAAGGAATGTGTTTCTATTGGTGAAGGTTCTAATCAACCTCGGGAAGAAAAAAAAGAAAGTACGTCTAATCAGGATGATCCAAGACGTAGTAAACATCAAAGAACGTCTACTTTATTTGGATCAGATCTTGTGACTTTCTTATTGGAAAATGAACCTCGAACATTCAAAGAAGCTACGTCTTCTTCGGAATGATTATTTTAGAAAGAAGTAGTCAATAGTGAAATAAAATTCATATGGAACAACTATACATGGGAATTGGTTGATCTTCCTCCTAGAAATACACCATTGGGTTCTAAATGGATTTTTAAGCGGAAAATGAAAGATGATGGAACTATTGATAAATATAAGGTAATACTTGTGGTCAAAGGGTATAGACAACGAGAAGGTCTTGACTATTTTCATACATACTCTCTGGTTACAAAAATTACGTCCATACGAATATTAGTAGCATTAACAGTGGTATATTGTCTTGAAATTTATCAAATGGACATTAAGACGGCCTTATTAAATGGAGAATTGGAGGAAGAAATTTACATAGAATAACCTGAAGGGTTTGTGATTCTAGGTAAATAAAAGAATGTATGTAGACTTGTTAAGTCCCTTTACGGACAAAAATAAGCACCCAAACTATGGCATGTGAAATTTGACCAAACAATGTTGTCAAATGGTTTAAAGATAAATGAATGTGATAAATGTGTGTACATTAAAAATGTTCCAAATCACATAGTCATTGTTTGCTTATATGTAGATGATATGCTTATAATGAGTAATGATATTGCCAACATAAATACGACTAAGCATATGCTAACTAACAAGTTTGATATGAAAGACTTGGGAGTTGCCAATTTAATTCTGACTATTAAGATCCATAAGACTCCTCAAGGTTTGGGATTGTCATAATCTCATTACATTAAAACAATACTTGGAAAATTTAAGCACTTAAATTCTAAAGTTGTAAAGACTCCAATTGACGTGAATCTTGCACTAGCAAAGAACAAAGGCCAGAGCATATCACAATTGGATTATACTCATGTGTTGGGATGTTTAATGTACATCATGAATTGTACACGGCCAGATATAGCTTGTGATATAAGTCAATTGAATCGATACACGAGTAATCTAGGTCAATCTCATTGGATGGCAATGAAATGAGTTTTGGGATATTTAGAACATACCCGGGGCTTTGCTTTGCACTACCGTAAATATCCTGTAGTGATTGAGGGATACTGTGATAAAAATTGGATCACCGGTTCAACTGATGCTAAGTCCACAAGTAGATATGTATTCACTATTGGTGGAGGAGCGGTATATTGGAAGTCGTCCAAACAAACTTGTATTGCCCATTCTATAATGGAGGCTGAGTTCATAGCCTTAGAAAAAGCCGGTGAGGACGCTGAATGGCCCCAAAATTTCTTGGAAAATATTCCATTTTGGCCCAAACCGTTGGCTCCAATATGTATACTTTGCGATAGTCAAGTGGCAACTGGAAAGACTGAGAGCGTTATGTATAACGGTAAATCTCGTCATATACGACGAAGATATAAAACCGTTAGGAAATTACTCTCTAGAGAAATTATCATGATTGACTACGTAAAGTCAAGAGATAATGTGTCGAATCCACTTACGAAAGGTCTAACTAGAGATGTAGTTGATAAATCATTGAGGGGAATGGGACTATGGCCGAGGACAAGTCATTGTGGCAGTAACTTTACTTAAATAACTAGAGATCCCAAGATCTAGGTTCAAGGATATCAAACAAAGTCATTAATGACGGTTCAACATTGTCAACTAAAATTTTTGGTCCATAATCGTGATGAGACAATGTTCAGTACCAAATATAAAGCATTAAGTCTTTTTAATGGTTTCTACATTTGATACGAGGTATATCAAATAGTGTATCTACGGGATGACATGTTTAGAAACCACCTATGCAAGTGTGAAGTGTTAGCCACTTCAAGGAGAATTTTGTAAGGCCCTTTTGCTACACACTTATGACACCAGGCGTTGTTCATGGCTGAAATGAACACAACAATGAGAACCAAAGATGTTTAATGGTTTATTGTATGACTTATGGTTTCCTAGGTATACACCAAAGTTCGACGGTTCAAAGATATCAAATTCTACCGATTAACCGATTATATCCGACATAAGTTCACTACAAAAGTTTAAAGGGAAACCTACTTGTCTAGATGCAATTAATTCTTGCTTGCGAATCACAATATTTCATGCATATTTTCGTGATATAGCCATTCCCTATTCATGTAGGGGATTGTTAGGTTTTCAAGCTTGGATTAGCTTAAAAGAGGGTGAGTGGGAAATGGAGGAAAAAATGAAATTTTGATTTTCCCTCCTCTACAAAGGAACACTGTCCCATATTGGTCAAATTATTTGGGCCAAATCTATTTGTTAAATATTAATTTTTAATCCAAATCAACCGTTTTTGTAACGGTAATTTAAAGTTTTCCTCTGATTTTATTTTCCCATTTTATTTTGCATAAATAGTCATTTACGTAATAGCCGTTTACGTGAACGGTCATCTTGAAGAGTTTCACCTCTTCATACCCAACCTGTTGGCTATAAATAGCAGGCCATTCCCTCAGACTTCCCTTAAGAAATTCTGAAATCTCTTTCTTTCTTCTATATTGTTTTAACTACAAAGAAAGCAAAAATAAGTGTGACTTGCTACCGATTATTGTGTTCGTTGAAACACTGGGGTTTGAAGTATCGCTACCTCAATGTGTAATCCTTTCTATCATGGGAGGAAATAATCTACAACCATGAGTACTAGAAGGGAATTAAGTTCCTTAAGAAAACACTGTGAATTCAGTGGGCTTAGATTGAATTTTGTTTCTTCTACATTTCTGTTTTTACTGTAACGACCCGACCGGCCGTTTTGTGTTACCGGACCTCGTTCCCCTAAATGAGACTTCCTGTAGTGGCTTATTATGATTTAATGCTTGCGGGGGCGGGTGGTTCGGGATTCGGAAGTGTTTAGAGTGATATAGGAACACTTGGTTCCTTAAGGTTGGCCTTTAAGGCCAAGTTTGACTTCGGTCAACATTTTGAGTAAATGACCTCGAAATCGAGTTTCGACGGTTCCGGTAGCTTTGTATGATGATTTCGGACTTGGATGTATATTCGAAATGGATTTTGGATGACCCAGGAGCGTTTCGGCGCCCAATAGCGAAATAAGAGTTTCCTTAAGTTCATATTGTGGTTTAAGGCGTGTTTTTGTGTTATCGAGGTCCAAAAAGAATTTTGAGACCGGGAATAGTTTTGTTATGTCATTTATGACTTGCTTGCAAAATTTGGTGTCATTCCGGATAGTATAGGTCGTTTCGGCGCATTGTTAGCAAATCCAAGAACTTGAAGTTGTTAAGTTTGATCTTTAAGGGTTTTGAGGTGTGAATTTGAGTTTTAGCGTTGTTTTGAATGTTCCGAAGGCTCGAGCCAGTCCATATTATGATTTGGGACTTGTTTGTATACTTGTATGGCTCGGGTGGGCCCAGGTGCCTCTCGGGCACCATACGAGGCTTAAAACCAGCTGAAGCAATTGCTGGTGCACCTGTTCTGGTGTGACCGCAGGTGCGGTTGCCCAGTCGCAGGTGCGAGATCGCTCCTGCGGTCCCAGCCTCGCAGGTGCGACCTCTAGATGGGCTTCCCTCTTCTCGAGGTGCGGACTCAGTTCCGCAGGTGTGAGACTAGGCCCCTTGTCACAGTTCCGCAGGTGCGAGCCTTCACTCGTAGGTGCGACACCGCAGGTGCCGTCCTTGAGCCGCAGTTGTGGAACCACAGTGGGCAGTGAGTTCTTTAAAACATAGGATTTATTCATTTCACTCCATTTTCTACCACCATAGTCGACCTTGAGAGCTTGGAAAAGAGCCCCACGACCTAGCTACTGAAAGGTAAGTGAATTCTACCCTAATGTTAGTTTAATGCATGAATTCCTAGTCAAATTAACTACCTAATTAGTGAAAATCAAGGATTTGGGTAGTAACCTAGGGCTTTATGAAAATTGAGGGAATTACCCGTTCATTAGCCATGAAATCATACAAAAATCACATATTAACGATCCTTAGGTTATGGGTAAGTGATTTCTTCAAAAAAATTCCGGAATCCGAGCATACAGGCCCGGGGATGAATTTTAGGATTTCTTCAAGTAGGATGAAATGAATAAGTAAATAGGAGAATTCCATACTTTTGAGTGTAAATTGATATATTTATGTAACATTTGGCTAGTTTCAAGTCCTTGGGTGACGAGTTTGGAGTTTCGGGCGCGTTCTTGACCCGGAGAGTAGGTTCGACACGAGGTGAGTCTCCTTTATAACCTTGTAAGAGGGAATTGTCCCCCTAGGTTATTTAAATGACTATATGCTAATGTTTGTGGGGGCTACGTACGTACAACGTGACGAGAGTCTGTACGTAGCGGCTATTATTATTATGTCCGGGTAGTTAGGCCTACACCATGCCTTGTGTTTTTCCTTGAATTGAACTATATGCTTTATGAATTTATGTCATATGCGGCTTTGTTTCCCTGAGATCATGGAATTTGAGAATTTAATGGAATTGTTCATTGGAAAATAAATTTATGAAGAATATTGTGTGTGCATGCGACCGCTTCGCAATTTACATTCCGCGAGCGGAGTGTTAGTTCCCCTACTCTCATGGGAGCGGGCCGTACGCCACGATGAAATTGAAAGATACATTATGGTTAATATTGTGTGTGCATGTGACCGCTTCGAAATTTACATTCTGCGAGCGGAGTGTTATTTCCCCCACTCTCATGGGAGAGGGCCGTACGCCACGGCGAGATTGAAATATGTAATTATGGTTCGGGCCGTTCGACCCTTAGCAGTGCACAGATATGATTATTATGATGGCGCAGGCCAGTTGTCCCTATTCCATATGCACATGTTAGATTGTTAATGATTTCATGGATATTGAAGTGACAAGATATTTGAGGGGGGGGGGGGGAGAAATGAAGNGTACAGGTTCTGAGGCTAGTGCATCTGGTTATCAGACCGGAGCTCGATTCTGAATATAGACTAGACCTGACTTCACGGTGAGCTGCTTCTCTTGATGATCCTCGGCAGCACCATGGGGTTTATTTTGTTATTCCCATCTATTTCTTTTAGATAGTGGGACAATTATATTATATCTTTTGTATATTCTGTTAGTATGCCCGTAGGACTTGTGACACTAGTTCCTGGCACACACATGGTAGATATTATAGTTTGCGGGTCTGTACATATATATTGGATCACACCTCTTTATCGTTTTTGGTTAAATTGGCTAATTATCTTTTCAATCAATGTTTTGAACGTTAAAAATTGGCACATGTTGGGATGTTTAATCAAATATGGGAAAATCCTTAGTAATCTGAGTGTTGGCTTGCCCTACCCCGATGTTGGGCGTCATCACGACCTGAGTTAGTATTTTGGGTTGTGACATTTACGTTATTTTATTTCCATAATTACTTTGCGAATACAATATACTAATAGGCTATTGGTCTTCCGCTTTGTATGAGCACAATCCCTAGTCCAGAGTAGCTAGCATCAGTTTCTACCACAAATTCCTGGGAATAGTCTGGCAATGCCAGTACAAGTGTGTTAGTCATGGAAATTTTGAGTGCTCTGAATGCCTTCTCAGCTTCTTCATTCCACCTAAAAGCATCTTTTTAAAGCAATTCAGTCAAAGGCCGACAAATACTCCAGTAATTGGCCACATATTTTCTGTAATACCCAGTCAGGCCAAGAAATCCTCTAAGTGCCTTTACTGAGGTTGGACTAGGCCAGTCGACCATGGATTGAATATTATTAGGATCAATGGACACACCATTCGCGGTGATAACATGGCTCAGGTGCTATACCTTAAATTTCCCTAATGAACATTTCGATTTCTTAGCAAATAGTGATTGTTCTCTAAATATGCTGAAGATTGTTTTCAAGTGCTTCACAAGATCATGCCGGGACTGACTATAGATAAGAATATCGTCAAATAATACCAATACAAACTTCCTGAGATAAGGCTGAAATGCCTAGTTCATCAAAGCTTGGAATATAGCGGGTGCATTAGTTAGCCCAAAGGGCATAACTCGGAACTCATAATGTCCCATGTGAGTCGTGAAAGATGTTTTTCATACATCCTCTGCCTTCATTCTGATCTGGTGATAACCAGCTCTCAAATCCACTTTGGAGAAACTCACTGATCCATGCAATTCATCTAAGAGATTATCAACAATGGGTATGAGATATTTTTCTTTGATGGTGATGTCATTTGAACCCCTATAGTCCATACAAAACCTCTAGGTCCCATCCTTTTACTTTACTAAAAAAGCTGGTGAGGAGAAGGAAGATTGACTCTGTTGAATAGTTCCCGTGATTAGCATCTCTGTCACCTGCTTCTCTAGCTCTTCCTTCTGGTAGTAATTATACTTATAAGGCCTCAAGTTAATTGGTGCAGCCCCAGGCTTTAAGGGAACCGTGTGATCAAGTGTTGTAACAGGTGGTAAAGTCTTGGGTTCTGCAAAGATATCTTCATAGTCCTTCAATACTTCTAGGATAGATTCTTCTGGTTCCTTTGGTTCAGGTGATTGATCCACACTTACCAAAAATAAATGATCCATAATTATATGTCCCTTCCTTAGTAACCTTCCCATAGAGCTACTGCTGATCATGTTGAGGCTACCTTATTCTGGTATTGCATGAAGCACGATTTTGTTCCCCTTCCTCCCAATGGTCACACATTTCTTCTCATGATCAAACTTGGTAGGATTGTACTTTTTCATCCAATCATTGCCCAGAACAATGTCACTATCCCCCAGCTTTATGATTCTGAGATCCTCCTAGAATGGTTTACCTTGCATCTTCCAAAGAAATCCATCATAATTGGAGTTACATAAGACATAGTTACCATCTGCAACTACTATTCTCATAGGGGTATAGTATGTTGGAACATATCCGGTCTCTTTGACAGCATGTTCATCAATGAAGTTGTGGGTTGTTCCTGAATCCACGAATATAGTGAAACTCTTATTTTTGGATACTCCTTTAACCAGAATAGAATTTACTTTTTTGTTACTACCCGAGAGTGCACTCAGGCACTCAGGCATTTCCAACTCAATCAACCTTCAATGATGAGTTCCTGTGGAATATTGCTTTCATCTGCAACTTCCTCAATTTCCCAAACCATGTAGTTCAATTGCTTTGGTTAACACTGGTGGCCTAGAATGTATTTCTCGCCACACTTAAAACACAAGTGGTTATTCTTCATGTACTCATATACTTCCGGGCTTAACCTGAAAGTATTAAATCTATTAATTGGCACTGTTATAGTTTTTTGAGTCACTGATCCTCCCTAGCTGGGGACATCCTCAATAGCCTTCTCTTGCATACGAGCTTGCTCAATAGCATGGCTCAAGGTGGATGGTTTAAATATTTTTATAGTATACTTAATCTCCTCTTTAAGGGCACCCATAAAACTGGAAAGGAAATGAGACTCGTTTAAAGTCGGATTTCTAAGTATCGTCTAAGCCTTGAGGTCCTCAAATTTTCCCAAAACTCATCCACAGTTCCCGTTTGTGTCAGCTTATTAAATTTCTCTACTATATCCTCCATCAAAAACTCACCAAATCGTATGCATAATTCCTCTTTAAATATGGCCTAAGTTACTACCCCATTACTTAGAACAAATGAAAGATACCAAGTCTCAGCCAATCCATTCAAATAAAGAGCATCGACTTTCACTTTTTGATTTCAGCATTTTTATACAAGTTGAAATATCTTTCGCATTTTCGGGTCCATACCTTGGGTTCGTGACCTTCAAAGTTGCGTAGCTCCTATTTGGGAGGAGGAATAGGCAATCCTTGCCTATTGCGTCGTGCGTTCGTGATGTCATAGGTAACAATCCATCTCCAACTGGGTTAACATTCTCCGGCCCTCGATTTTGCTTCAATTCCAATGCCGTCAGACGGTCCAGAATGAGCTCCAAGGTGCCTCGGATCCCTACCTGCGTAATACTGAGTTCCCTTTGGCTATTGCACAACTCCTCCAACACTTTATCGTGCTTGGCTAAATTTTCCTCCATTACTTTCATCCTCGTTCCTGCCACCATTGATACTCACATAGGTCGAAGATTTGTTGCTCTGATACCAATTGTAACGGTATAAGACAAATATGAAAGAGAATAACAATTTTTTTGGGATAATTTTTTGGAATTTTATTAACAAAATTGAAATTGGAACTACAATGGAAACTAAAAATGAAAATTAATAGAATAAAAGACAACTCCAGCTGAACCTCAATTGCTAAGCTAGGAATCTGAAGATGAATAAGAAAAAGGAGAATAATTAGAAGGAGAAGGAAGAAGGATTGAGAAAGAGGAAGTGAGAAGGAGTGTGAAGAAGAGAGGAAGATTACCAGATTTTTCATGAAAATCATTCTCTCTCCAATTTGTTAGCTATGTAACTGAATTTGAGAGCTTAACTGGCAACATCTGGACCCTTGATACCCATTTATTGTTCTCTAACCTCAGTCGTCCATTTGGTTATTAAATGACTAATTCCTTACCTCCAGTTTCGAACCCCATTGGGTATATTTAGACTACAGCTTATGGCACGGAGTGAAAAAGGACTTATCTGCTATTAAGTCGCTTAAACCCAATAATTATGGTAATTGCAAAATTAGGAGATAATCTAATGATTTCAGTTGCATCGCTCCACTGTTGGCGCGCAACACTTGTCACCACGAGCACCAGGCTTCAAGTCGGGACTCGGGATTCAAGCTCGTGGACCCTAGTCGCGTTGAGGTACTATTAGGCTTGAGTTCATAAGATGGATTGGGCTTTAGAAACCCAGCAATAGTCCAGAAGCCCATTCTAGTTGCCTGCACAGGTGCAACTGAGGGTTATTTGCACAAATAGGACACTTTGTTATCACTATGATTTTTTGATTCCGCTTATTTTACGGGTTGAGCTTCAAGTTAACAATTGTTGTCTTTGCTTGCCCCATGAACAATACTTTTTGACTTCTGACTTAAAAGTTTTCCCATTGGGCAAATGCAGATTAAAAAAGCCAAGACCATTCATTTTCAAGGTAGCTTTGGCCGATAAAAAGCCAATTTTGGTAAAGGATATTTATACAAATAGTCAATTAGATTTACCGTTTATTTTTTTAGTAGGTATATATATATATATTGATTAAATACAGTTACACATATAACGTACATGAATTATACATATATCATATAATTAGGGAGTATTTTTAATTTAAGCAATTGAATGAACACCTATGTGGACCAATTCATACTGAAAAAAGCATTAGTCACTTTCTGGCCACACACAAGAGTTTTTACCCGCTCAGTATTTATATCAAACCAATGAACGCAAGCATACACAAACTTATCACTTAATTATGAGTAAGTAAATATATTCTTACTTAAATTTAACTTCATAAGTTAAATTATTACTTGATTGATTTGACGTAGATACGAGAGAAACCAATGTTGCGGACCAGATGACAGCTTTGACTATGATTTCTGATCGAAAATCCTAATTACGGGAAGCAGAATGATCACTCTCACTGCTGGTGGCTGAGAGAATAATGTTATTCCATTTCACTACACCATCTATTTTGACTTAAATTGTTATGTCTCATGGATTAAATAATACCCATTTATGCACAAAAATGTATTCTATCATGAGCAGTTGGAAAACGAGTCTGCCTTTAGTTCTTCGAAATGCCAGTACGTCAACTTTTCCCCATTCTCTTAGATATTCCAACTTGCATTTCCACCCCCTTTTCCAAACTCTACATATGTTTATATGCATAAATTTAAGTGCATAATAGTTATTTAGGCAGGAAAGGTTGATTTCCGGTCGTGAATTATGCATTTCCGAAACATCATCCCATTAAAAATTGTGTTATATAAATCATAAAGAAAAGAATATAAACAGTGTAGAAAATACAACCAGCCGTGTTTAAAACAACTTCCACGGCCCATAATTAGTGACGCTGATTATAGTACTAGTGTGTACGAATAAATAAAGTAAACGAACTTTAAAAAAAGAGTTTTTTCAATTACAATAAGAAATCTAGACAAAGTATGTTATTAGTGAAATTTCTATATGCTTTGGCCTTTAGGTGTTCAATGCCCGAAAAAACTACTAATTTCAATTTCCACTGTATAATAAAACCCACTAAATTGGAAAGCTTTTTCCAAAAATATTTGTATTCTCAAGATTTGAACCCAAATGTTAATCACATGTTCAATACGGTAGACTGCTGTCCCAACTGGGGAAAATAAAAGTAGTGAGTGATGCATCTAATCTAACTTATTGTAGTGCCATTGAAAGATGACCAGGATATGAGACAACAGTCAGTACTCATTAGTTATTAAATAATTCGGCAAATGTTTAGAGTTGGTTCGCTATGTTTATGTGCTCTCATTTGTTGTAAAGCAAGAGTTGTGTATACCTAACTCCTTATCAATTTCGTATTAAAGTAGTACTTGAACTTTAATTAAGCTTTTGAATGATAATTTGCACAATTTCAATATGATAGTAGAATATATAAGTTCTTAATCCAAATCTCATAAACACGTACCCATCAAACAAATACTTTTACGTAAGGGAGCATCTTAAAATTTTAAAATATATAAAGAAGATGTTCCATTTATTAATTGGTTCTTCTTAAAGTTAGTCTTTAATCGGAGAAAAACATGCAAAAAAGTATTAAAGAGGGATTACCTTAGACATAAGCCAATTATACTGTGTCCATTCTCTTCTAGGAGAATGATTCTTATGGTATTTTACGGCATGGTGGAAAAGGATAACTTAATGATCACAGAAATTACGTGAGATTAAGGATTACTTAGCTATTAAGAGACTGTTTTCCTTTTTATAAAACATGAATTAATTAGATTAAAATAAAGTCATCTTATTCCCCTGGAACCTGGATTTATCCATAACTTTTCTGTTAAAGACTTCTTTTCCTCTCCATAAATAACTGATTTAGCAGCTTAAAATTCATGAACTGAATTGAATTCTTAACCCGAAAGCACACGTTTAGCGGGCCCCTAGGCCCATTTCAGAATAAACCCGCACTTATCAATTTCAAATATTCATACATTCTTTGTCGTGTTAATTTTCATACCAGTAAATTACGCATAGACCCTTTCAAAATTCATCCCCATAAGACATGCATATAGTTGGAGAATAAATCCAAAAAGAATTATAACGTGAAGGTCTCGAGTTCGAGTCCTGAAAATAGATAATAAAAAGTATTTTACTCATGTGATGGGCCTACACGACTTGAATTTGAATTAGTCGAATTAGTGAGTTTCATGTGGTAAATAATTTTATAAAAAGAATAAGAAGAAGAAAGAAGATTATGAGATGTCTTGATCTGCCCAATGTTTTGTCCGCCAGTTGTTGGATCATCTGAGGAGGTCTTCTACGGAAATGACATATCAAAATTAATTAGATTAAAGTTAGGTGAACATATCATAGATTAATTAGACGATAGAGACACTAGATGAATGATTTGCTACCTAAAAGAGATATAGAACGTCGTTACAGTCTAATCCACATTACCTTTAAGTACCTTTTTACATTAAAATAGAAAAAAAGGGAAATTTGGAAAGAGACCGAAGAGCTTATCTAAGAAAAATACTTTAATTTCTTATTTCTTATTAGAGGATGGTGAGACTAGATGAATGATTGTTAGCCTTCTTAGTGTGTGATAAAGCATTGGATGACAGGAGAAAACTCTTAGGTACGTACACTTATTATAATACAGTAAGTCTTAGGTACTTTAATTGAATGCTAGATTATTGGAAACAAGTGTTGCCAACTTAAAACAAAATTAAAAAAGAAGTGTCTATCTATCTCTTTCTTAAAAAAACAATTTAAACTTTTAAGTAAAATATTTACGTCAATCAACTCCATATATAAGAGGATTAAGAAAATTCATAATTAGCATATATTAGGCATGTTTATAAAAAAAAAAAAAAAACGGTATACACAAGAATAATGGTGAGGGATACATACGGAAATTCAAGAAATAAAAAATAGTATGACAAGACTTGAAAAGTGATGCACCGGCGAAATTTGAGTGCATAGATCAGCAAGGAATACAGTAAAGCGCAAGAAAGAATCCCACAACTTTTTTTCCGTCTTTTGAGTAGCGAATGGTTTTTTGCTGGGATATTTCTGTAACTCAATTATACGAGTACCATTTTCTAGTCCAATTTTATCCATGCACTGTTAAAACTATAACTCCCCCGTTTCAATCTATGCGAACATGTTTGACTTGACTCAAAATTTTGAAAAAAAAACAAAAACATGTTAGAATGAGACTCAAAGTATTTGTATGATTACAAAAAATTTTCATTAAGAATAGAATTAAAAGTTTAAGTTAAATAATTTTCAAGAGATCGTTCTTTTTGGAACAGACCTAGGAGAATATAGGTTCAAACAAACTAAACTGGAACGGAGAGAGTATTTCTTTTTCCTGCTCTATAAATACAAACATAACAGAGCAATCAATTTCTCAGATTAAATGATCGAGAGAGAAAAAATAGTAAGAAGATGACAACTATGATAATGATGATGAAACCATCACGTAATACAACTTCTACAGCAGGAGACTCGAGTTTTCACAGATGGAATTCCCCAGTTCCGTACCTCTTTGGTGGGTTAGCAGTTATGATGGGATTAATAACGTTAGCATTGTTAATATTGGCTTGTTCTTACAAGAAACGTTCGTCGTCGACGGAAGAATCATCGTCATCTTCCAACAACGTTAATGATTCCGACGACGGTCGTCAAGAGAAGTCGTCGACGAAGTCAGTACAGGTATTGAGACCAGAGATGGAACCAAAATTTGTTGTGATTATGCCCGGAGATTACAATCCTAAGTGGTTAGCCAAGCCCGCCATGCCTACTCGCCAAGGTCCTGACCAAGTTTGAGTCATTTAATTCTTTTCTTATAGTATTCTTTTCTTTTTTCCAATAGTTTTTGAGGTAGAAAGTAGGAGCAAGAGATGATATGGGACGGAAATGATGGAGAGTAAATTACAGCAACTAATATGTAACTACATTTACCCAAAAAAAAAGGGGGGAAAAACTATAACGGTGAATAATATTTTTTGGTTCAACTTCTTGTCTTTGTATTTTTTTGGGTTTTTGACACTGCTGAATCTGATTCAATGGGTGCGTGGAGAAATCGGAAGTTAACAATATATCTCGTTTAATTATCGATTGTTTATTATAATTCAGCAAATTAAGGGTTAATTGTTTACATTTGTAACCAGAGTGGATTGTTGATCACGATGTTAATTAGGTTAGCAAGCGAAGCTTTAGAGCTTTCGAGGCGAACTCCAATAATTATGAGGAGTTAATATTTGAGGCAACAGGGCCCATGAGGCTTTAAAATTTTGAAGCATCTATTGCTTCCACAATAAATTGCCAAAAAGACCAGGACCCCAGAAAATTAACAAAGGAACAACATAAACACGACAATTATCCTTAATTTGCTTTTTTCTTTACGCGCACTGTCAATTAAATATAAGTACTAATGTATTATGACTTGTCGTGGAGTATATCCTCGTATTTGAATTGGGAAGAAGGATTCCCTGCTGCGTGAATTTCGGGGTTCTTACAGCATATCATATTAAGTACTGTAATAAAATTTCATGTGCAAAACATATCATATACCTATTTCATTAGAAGAAATATTGAATGGATATAGATAATGTTCATAAGTGAAATATTTTGGAAACGGGACGGATGCGGTGTGGTATTAAGGGTTGAATTGAACACATAACTTTCAACGCGAAATAAATATTTAGGTGTAAAAGGTCATTAAAATTATAAAAATAATAGACATGAACTCATAACTTTAAAAATATAAGGGATCTCTTGAATCTGTTGGAAAGTTAGTGGAGTGTTGGAATGACATTAAGCAAAGTTTCGTGCAATTAAGAGAAAGAGACTATTAAGCAAAAGTTGAAGAGAGACATCTTTGTATGATTAAAGCCTGTTACAAGAAGCAGCGGCCCCGGAAAATGAAATTCACTAGACTGGTAAAATCTTATACCAAATTATACGCACAAATATTCCATGTTTAAGTAATAAATTAAAGATATGTATTACTAGTAATTAATAACTGTATTAGACACATAATATATGAGCTTAAGTTCTATACATTGCCTATATAAAAAAAATATTTGCATAATCAAATCACTTATAATTAGGTAATTACAAACAAATCTCTCAGTAAACATTACATAATTGGTAATCAAGTAAAAAATAGTATAACCTAATTATAATTTGCTGGTGCCAGCTGATAGTGTAAATCATCATATAACTATCAGTATATTAAGTTGGGGTTAATATCAATTATGAGTAAATAACGTTTTCTTACTTTTGGTCAAGCTGAACAAATGCAGTAATTATTTTACGGAAAATCGGAATTGCGCCAAAAATGATAATCCTCTCTCCTCCTATGCTTGTGTCGTTTCATTAATTATTATGCCCCCTATAGAGCTGCCTATAGAAAATCAGAAAGTTAAAGAAAAGAATCACAATGATTATGATGAAGAACCCATTGGACAATTCCAGTTAAAATGTTAACCTTGGGGAAATGAGCTGTTAGTCTCCTAATATAACAGTGGACGATTCTCAATTTCATGAGCTAGTTTTTCAGCTAAGTTATGCAAAAAATATATTTCTTAACATAACGTGCATCTAAACTTTTCTACCATATGTTTAACCAAAGAATTAGATTCTTTGTTCAAAACTATTTAAAGAAGAACAAGGATTTCTGATAACCAAAGAATAAGATTATAATTGTAGGCAAACTTGTAATGGAAAGCAGTAAGATGCACAAAAAGTAAATATATTGCAATAGTAGTTCGGATGATCCTTTTACAGGTTATATTTTACTCCCTTATATAGGGAATTTCTTAATATAATGTCTGTCTTTTTCAGTGATTGAGCATTAATGATTAATTAAGACATTAATGTAACGTTACAATGAGTAATCATAACTGTTCCGTGAATGTTGTGTAACGTGTGGATCACTAATTGAAGATCTCTGAATCCGCCCTTTGTTCTGCCCACATACATTTTGATCGTGTCTCTTCATCTTCTCAATTAGGTTTAGACTTCCGTAGCTAATTAACACGTGGGTGTGATTTGCCATGCCTCTTTGCCTCATACCTCTTCATAGAGTCCCGTCCAGCTGTCGTGTCTTCATTGCTCCACGTAGACTGCTGAGTCATCAAGATTTATTACACGTATGAAGCTCTATTTTACCAATACAGATAGTCTCCCCACTTACCATATATTTATAGATCAATATTTGGTAAGTGGATACTCATTTATGGCGGGAATATTTTGCCGCCGCTGTACCTCGAAACATTGTATCCTTCTCTGAATCATAGGTGTCGTTTGTCACTTCTATTTAATGTTCAAACCACGTGTCCTTCTCAGATTGGTTCTGCAGTTACTCGGCCCTTTTTAGGGCTTTCTGCGGCTGCGTCAGTCCCGAAGTGACACCTTCAATTATGACTTTTCATCATTATATATATTTTTTTCCATGTTTGACGGTTGTCCTCAAGTATAAATACCTTTCTTCTTTTCTTTACTTCCACGAAACACTTTCTAACTTTGTCTTTTGTAAAGAACTTTTTCTTGCCTTTGTAAACATGTCTTCTTCAAATCAACCTCAGAGAGTAATAGATATAATGCCATCTTTTGCTCCGACTAGGGGTCGGAGGGGTGGTAGACTTAGGAGTCTAGGATCCACTCCTTCGAGAGGCTCTTCTTCTTCTCAGATAGTTTCCCCTCCTTCCGCTAGGTCTCTAGTTTCTCCGAGGGCTAGGGCTTCCGGTCTTTGTCTAGAGGTAGAGATGAACGCCGTCGTGAACCTAGAGTTGATGAAATTATTCCTGCTGAGTTTGTCTTTGCTAGAGATAATAAAGTTCTCGTAGACCAATCTTCTTCCCTTGAGAGTGTCGAAAGGTATCCAACCCTTATTACTGAGGGTCAAATTTCCCTTGTTCGTAAGGAGTGTTTTTGGAGGCCTGATTTCCCTGTCTACATTCTGAATAGTAATCAAAGAATAACGTCTTACAAGATGGGATACTCTTTTGTTTATAGTTACCCTTTTACTCTAGGGTTTATACCTCCCATTGATCCAGTCATAATTGAATTCTGCCGTTTCTTCAATATCTTCTTAGGAAAAGTTGGTCCGCTTGTGTGGCGAGTTGTCGCATGTCTTAGGAGTTTAGCTTCTTTAGCCTCGGTTCCTTTTAATTTCAACCATCTTATTCATCTCTACTCTCCTGCCTTGTTTCGTCAAAGGGTTTTTACTCTGACTGCTAGGAGCAAAAGAGTGCTGGTAACCCCTGGAGATGATAAGGACAGGGGTTGGTACCTCCGGTATGTTGTTGTACCTAGTGTTGGTTTAGTGGGTGAAGAAAATATTCCCTTCCCTGAGAAGTGGAACCGTGCACGTGAGTATGCTTTAGCTCACATCTATTTACTTTTCCTCGTTCTCACTTGAGATGTTTTACTAACACCGTATATGTTTCTTCTTCTCTCAGCAATCATGGGTACTGTAGAGAATGTCTCCGATATCCGTGATTGGGTAGAAAAATTGTTGTCTGTTGCTCCTTTAGAAGAGAGATCTTGGAAGTACTTCACTGGGAAGTACGGTTGGCATGTAAATACCACGGTAAGTGAAGCTTTTGTTCTTGCTTCTTTCCTTACTCGAGCCTCTTCTTTCTTTGTCGCTTAATTTTTTCCCTTTTGATAAGGTTCTCTGCTCGTGGGGTGTCTGCTTCATCTATCCCCAAGATGTCTTTGGCCCAGTACCAAGAGATTATTATTGGTTCGTCTTCCTCGAAGAGGAAGATTGGTGAGTCCCGTTCCGTTGAAGAAGAAAAAGAAGAGGAGGGTGCTTTGGTGCGCAGGCCACGGAGAAGGCGGGTGGTTTCGGACAATGAGTCTACACCCTTGACTTTGCCTTCCATGTCTGTGGTTGAGCCCTGTACCTCTGAATATGTTTCACATTCCCCCATTCATGAGTCTGTAGGTTACTTGTTCCATGAAGGTTTTGACCTTGCTCCTGATCATGTCCCTTTGGCTGTTTTTCCTGCTTCTTTAAGAGAAGCTGTCTCATCTGCTCCTTTGGCTATTACGGCTTCTGTTGTTTCTTTGCCCGTCACTTCCTCAACTCTTCAATCCTCCATGCATGTTGCTTTGCACGTGGCTTCTCCAGTTCCTCAACCCTCCGTTCCTGTTGTTGCTTCATCTCTGCCTGCTTCCATGCCTTCCGCTAGGAAAGTAGGGTCTTCCAGCAGAGAGATGCGGCAGGTGATAATAGAGGGTCCAGCTGAGGGGAATCTTTTCAAGAAAATGGGTGAGCCCGAAGTGTGGTTCAAGCCTTTGATAGGTCCCACTGAGAAAACCAAGCTAGCCAGCCATAGTGCTCTTACATGGGCCAATGAAGTTGTGCATACCTCTTTGAAGGTATGGTGCAAATTATCCTCTTTCATTTTCGTATATGAAATTTATCATATCTAATTGGTTTATTTCTTGTAGATTAATCTTATAGGCATGGAGCTCATGAAGAGGATCTCAAATAAGGATCAGGAGACAAAAGAGTTGCAGGCCGATGCTGATAATTAGAAAGCACAATATGATAGCCTAAGGATTGACATGGATGCCTTAGAAGAGGAAAGGAGTACCTTGAAGTGGCAGATGAGGCTCATAGCGGCAAAATTGGCAGTAGAGAAGGCTTCTTCCAGTCAGGTTGATAAAGATAAGAGTATTCTGGAGTCCTCATTTGCTGAGAAACTATCCCGCGCCTCAGAGGAGATTAGAGACTTAAAAACCTTGCTGGGGCAGAAAGAGGAATACCCAGGCGAGCTCGTGCAATCACTCACCTGTACTCAAGAGAATCTTCGTAATGCTTTAGATAAAGTTCAAACTCTGGAGGAGTCGATTGTACCGTTAAGGGCCGCCCATGAAGCTGCTGAAGTAGAGAAGGACGGATTGAAAGCTGAGCTTCAAGTATGGGAAAGGGATTATGAAGATCTTGAAGAGGTGGCTGCTGTTGATGTGAGCTGGGCGTATATGAATTCTCGCCTTGACACATTGACGGAAATGAGTCAAGAGGGTTTCAACCTTAGTGCTGGAAATAGCTAAAACTAAGGAAGCCATGGAGAAGGATCAACAAGGTCATAACCTATCTTCACTTGATGGTGAGACTCCTTCTACTCATGCCTCTTCATCCCTAGTTGCTCCCGCTCCTTCTTTCATTGAAGTCAACCCCCCTCCTGAAGAAATTTAAGAAGTTGGTTCACCCTTTTTTTTTATCTTTGTCTCAATTGGTGGTTACCCCAGTCCCATCGGGGATAAATTTGGATCTCTTTAAAGTCCCCAAATGACAACTTAGGGGCACCTCAATGTATAGAAATTCTATACGGCTAAGTATAAGTTAATACTTAGTTTTTACTTAGCCGTTTTAATATGTTAATGCTAGTATGAATTTTGTTTTCTGTTGAGTTTCTGTTTCACTCTTTAAGTCTTTTGCATGCTTTATTTTCCGAGGTTTTAGTTTTACCTCTGAGTTTTGCATATAGAATGCTTTAGATTACTTGTACCTTTTCGTAATAGGCACGATGTCATATTAAATGTGTGCCTTTTTGTAGTAGGCATAATTTATGGAAGAGGGCCCTTTTTTTGATCGACACTTAATGAAGAAGACGTATCAACTTTCATAAAGGTGTAATAATGCGATAGAGTGATAGGAATTTTTCACATATTTAAGAATGTTTCTGAGGAAAGTTTTTTTTTTTGTTTGAACTTTCACAACTTTTTACATGTGTTTGATTGTCGTCCAAAACTCATGTTGCAACTGTTTTCTTTTAACAGATTTGATATACACTTGTATTTCGCAACTGTTTTTCGTATGTAACAGTTTTTTTGAGTAATTACAAGGGAGCAACTATTTTTCATTAGTAACAGTTACTATAAGAATTGGTGTTTTTACTCGCAACTGTTTTTATTGGAAACAATTTTCTAATAAGTACGAGGGAAATGTTTTCTTATTCGTAACTATTTTATTTGATAACAATTTTCTATATGAGTACAAAGATTTCGTAACTGTTTTAATCATAACAATTTTTGAATGAGTACACTGATGATGATCTTTTACCCCTAACTGTTGTTGTTACAACAACTTTGAATAAGTATAAAGATGTACATTTCTTCCTCATTACTAATATTTTACCTTTCAACCTGAACATGTTCGAAGGTTTTTTGTATTTTTTCATTAGGCTTTGTATTTGGATGACTCTTTTGATCTTTTTCGATTCTGCTCGTATCACTTGTCTCGTTGGGTAGATGGGTCTTCAGGCTCGAGCTTTTGACTTTCTGATAGTCTTCTTTGCTTTGTCTTAGCCTTCCATACTGTATAGTCCCCCAAGTGTTTAAGCTTTGAAGAATGAGATCTCGAGCACTTGATTATTCCTTCCATGTGGTCCTTTTCCTGAAAAGGAAAAACATTCCGGACTCGAAGGTATATAGTTTTTTAGATGATGACTGCTTAACCCTTTAAAACGTCCATCAAAAAGTGTAACCCTAAACCGGAAATTTTGTTATTTCCTCGCGTCTTTGCAGGTCCAATATCATCATCTGGTGATGGGTTAGCTTTATGCCTATCATCTAAAAAAGTTAGTAAAATTTTTAAATGTTCTAAATAAAATCGAATGTGTGATACCTGACCGGGGATACTTCTTTTCCTTAGAAGTAATACTTCTTTAGGTGGATGGCATTCCAGCTTGTTGGTAGAACTCTGTCGTTGATGTGTGGCTAGAATTCATGGTTTAACGCATTATGTGCCTTAAATTTTGTGTGCGTTAATGGTAAAAATACACCTCATTTGAGCATAATGAAGTCTATAATGTGTCATTGGAGATGGAAGCCGAGCTAAATGGAGGCATAAACGTCAAAAATATGCTCAAGAGTCAAAAAGAAGTGAACCTGGATATAGCCAGGCTTTTGGGCTGTAAAGCCTGGCCATGCCAGGCGTTTGGGGGGTGTTTGGGCTGTAAAGCCTGGCCTAGCCAGGCGTTAGCCAGGCGTTTGGCTTGTAACGCCTGGTCCCTGGTCCGGTCCAATCCGAGTTTTGAAGGTTTTAAGTGTTTCCCGGTTTGAATAGAAGTCTCCTACACGTTTAGGGTTTGTCCTAAACATATAGAAGCCTGTGGAATACTACTCAGCAAAGCAAAACATTGATTTTTTACATCCTTTATTCATTACTTTGTAGTTTAATTATGCAAGTTATTTTGGAGTTGATTATTATGAGCATGATTAGGTAATTTCTTTAATCTAGGGTTTTGGTGGAACCCGTTGGGGATGAACTTATTGTGATATTAATATAGCTTTGATTGGTTNATTAGCTGTTCCTATTTATTATGTATCTACTTGAGAGAGAGTGCATATTTAGGTGGTTGTTTGAACAACGTCACTCCCGGAGTATAAACGAAAGTCATAACTAAGGGTTTAGAAGTTGGATTAGAAATAACGATACTTCGGGTGCAATCTAAAGTGAACTATAATGCAATCTAGCTAGCGTAAGTTGAGAGAGTGCATCTAGTAAATTATCATAAGTACTTGAGAGAGATTTATGGTAGATGGAGTGTTCATTATTGATAGAGACAACTAATCAAATTATAAGAAGTATCCGAGAAGGAAGTTCACCGACAAGGGAAACCATAACCTTAGATCTTTATTATAATTGTGTACATCATATTATTAGTGAATCGGTAGTTTATTAATTTTGTCAGTAGAAATAGTAAAACATGACCAATTGATATTCAAAAGTCTTGAGAAAATTGATTAAGTAAAAGTTTTGTATTCTGACGAACTGATTGATACGTAAATTCCCTGTGGGATCGACTCTGGGCGTAATACCCCGGATTATATTTGCAGCGCCCGTTTAGTCTTTCTATACGACATAGTTGAGCGTGATAAAATATTGGCGCCGTTGCCGGGGAATTAACGGTGTTATCAATTGAAGTTGGAAGAAATAAAAAATTCTGAAATATAGTCAATTTTCTTCAAATTTTCATTTATACATTGAAAGTTTAACGTTTGTTAACTTGGTTATACAGGTGCATGCCTAGAAACTCATCGAGAACTGGTGAAGTAATTGAAGCCTTATCAGACCCCGAGAAAGTTTTCAAGGCCCTAAACTGGGCCAACCGGAAAAGCAAACAACAACCATCAATTGAACAACTTGAACCCGACATGGAAGATCCAAACAACAGGAACATCAATGGGGATGATGTGGTAGACCCAGTCGCTCAAATAGGGGCAGAGGATCCTTTATATGACTGGGCACAACCTACGGTAGAGAATTGGGCCACTGCGATACTAGTCCCTCAAATACAGGCCGAGTCTATGCTGTACTTGTTGCAGAACAAGGGACTATTCTCAGGGTCATACATCGAAGACCCCCAGTAGAATTTGAAGAACTTCCTGTCAATTTGCAAAACACAGAGGCAACCAAACGTCACTCAGGAGGCAA
>MDKI01057001.1:0-16309 GCA_005239505.1 Nicotiana paniculata
TGTATTTTTATCATTAAAGCACATAAAATGCGAGGGATATCATGCTTAAAATCACGAATTCTATCCACACATCAGCAGGCAGTCTTCGGGATGTCTGGCTCCCGAATCTTCAACTAATGATAGCCTAAATACAAGTCAATTTTGGAGAACACTCTAACATCCTGTAGTTGATCAAATAGGTCATCAATGTGTAGTAATGGATACCTATTATTCATTGTAACCTTGTTCAACTAGCAATAATCAATACACATGCATATAGAACCATCATTCTTCTTTACAAACAAGACTAGAGCACACCAAGGTGATACACTTGGCTGAATGAAAGCCTTATAAAGCAACTCCTACAACTGCTCCATTAACTCCTTTAACTCTAGTAGGTCCATATGATATGGTGGAATAGAAATGGGTGAGTGCCCGGTAACAAATAAATACCAAAATTGATATCCCTGTCGGCGGCATGCCCTGAATATCCATCAGGAATACATCTGGATAATCCCTCACTACCGGAACTGACTCAACGATAGGTGTATCAACACTGAAATCTCTCACACATGCTAGATACGCATCATCCCTTCTCAACCATTCGTTGAGCCTTTAGAAATGAGATAACCCTCCTAGGAACATAATCTAAATCACCCCTCCATTATATCCGTGGTAAACCTTGCATAGCATGCGTGACAGTCTTGGCGTGACAGTCAAGAATAACATGATAGGGAGAAAACCATTCCATGCCCAAAATAACATCAAAATCTACCATACTGAGCAACAATAGATTGGTTCTGGTCTCAAAACCACTAAGAACAACTAAACACGACCGATACACACGGTCAACAACAAGGGAATCTCCCACAGGTGTGGACACATAGACAGGAGAACTCAAGGAATCACGGGATACACCCAAATATGGAGCAAGCAAGATGACACATAGGAATAAGTAGAGCTTGGATCAAATAAGACTGATGCATCTCTATGACAAACCGGAACAGTACCTGTGATAACTGAGTGAGATGAAACTACCTCCGTCCTATTAGGAAGAGCATAATATCTAGCCTGGCCTCCCCTTCTAGGGTGACCTCTACCTGCCCGACCTCCATCTTTAGCTGGCGGTGTAGGTGGAGTGGCAACTGGTGCGGTAACCATGGCATGAGGAACCGGTGGAATACGCGGAGCCTGAGTTGTATGTGGAGGTGCACTCCTTCTGAGTCTGGGGAAATCCCTCACCATATGACAAGTGTCACCACACTGAAAACAAGCTCTCGGAGGACATGGCTGCTGTGACTGGCTCGGGCCTGATCAGCTAGACTGACCGCTGAAATCACCCCATGCAGGAGGTGCACTATATAATAGAGGTGCATAGTGGGGAAACTAGGGCCTAGAAATTTTCGGAATAACGCTGGAAGCTGGAAGTTCTGAATGAACATGGCAGCTCACATAGCCCTAGCCACGACGAGCTGCAACTGGAGCATGGGCACCCTTGTATGTGCCAGAATCTCGAGTACTCTTGACCTCCATCTCCTCTCCCTCTCGGGCCCACATAACCTCTAATCTCCTAGCGATCTCCACTACCTGCTGGTATGCAATGTCCATCTCTATATCTCGGTCCATGGTAAATCAGATACCAGGGTTGAGCCCCTTGATAAATCAACAAAATCGCTCTCTAATAGTAGCAACTAGGTGCATGCCTGGATAAATCACTGAACCGGACTGCACTCTGATACAATCATAGAACCCTGGCGCAACTGCTCAAACTCTGTGCTCCATGCATCCCTGAGACTCTGGGGGAAAAAACTCTGTTAAGAAAATATTTGAGAGATGATCCAAGTGAGTGCAGCTACCTCGGCAGAACTACCCAACTCATACGCCCGCCACCACTGATAAGCCATTTCTTTAAGCTGGAACATAGTGAAAGCAACCCCACTAGACTCCACAATACGCATAGTACAAAAGGATACAATGGAACTCCTCAAGAAAACCCTGGGCTTCCTCTAACGCCAAACTGCTGAAAGTAGGAGGGTGGTACTTCTTGTACCTCTCGAACCTGAGCTACTCCCCCTCAGACGTTGTTGCCCTGACCTTGGGCTGAACTGGGGCAACCGGCTTTACTGGTATGACCTCTTGGACCTGGTAAACCTCAGAAGCTGCTGCCCTAACCTTGGGCTGACCTGGGGCGACGGGCTGCGGGAGTTTGTGCTCCTCCCTTTGCCTAGGATGTGGCAGGAGAAAGTGGGATCCATCCTGCCTAAGCTAGAGTTCCAAACATGCCCAGAACTTGGGCCGAGTCTCCTGAACTGCTTTGGAAGTAACAAGCATCTCAAGTGCCTGCTCTCAAACTGAAGCTACTGGTGGCTCCTCTGTAACAGCTCGTGCATGTGCTTTGGCTGCACCACGTGGACATCCTTGGCTTCTACCCCGGCCCTGGCCTCACGCGGCTCTAGCAGGGGGCACTTGTGTCATAACCCAAAACCCACTATAGGCTGTGATGGCGCCCAACGCCGCCGTTAGGCAAGCCAATGGTGAACTACCAACTTAATTATGCATTCTATTATTTTCAAAATCGTGAATTTTGTTAGATAAATAAATCAATGCATTAAAATCATGGAAACTCACAATTTAAACAGAATAGATAATAAAAGTGTGTAAATGCTAAGCAAAATCACAAATGACTTCTAGAAAATCCAAAAACCCGGTGTCACAAGTGCATGAGCATTTACTAAGTAGTACAATAATAATACAACATATGTCTGGAATATAAATAAGACAGGATAGAGTAAATGGTACAATAGAGACTCTGTGGGTTGCGAGACGTAGCCTTGAATGCAGCTCACCATAAAGTCTCCACAGCAGCCGCGCCTACGTGCCATGATAAGCATCAATTAAATTTGTTAGATCCTGCACATTTAGTGCAAAAGCGTAGCATGAGTATGTAACTCAACGCGTACCCAGTAAGTATCTATCCTATCCCCAGAGAAGTACTGATGAGGAGTCGACATCGACAATTACTAGAGGTCCAATAAAGCAATATGATAAATCATAAGTAGATATGAAGCACAACAACGATATTGTGGTAAAACTGTAAATTACATAATCGTCCAAGAATTTCTTCTAAAGGTATGAATTTCTCAGTCTCGTATTCCATCTCAACATCTCAGATGTATCAAGTGTCAGTATCAAACAGATAAGGAATACCATATAAAATACCAGGCATTAATGGACGGATAATCTCGTGAATGATTGGACTGCTCGCGATATAACGCACGATTATACCGAGGTCGTTCGGTCCGATCCAGAATAATTTATGCACTGCCGAGGGTCGAACGACACGAACTATAGATGCATCTATTATACTGCCGAGGCGTTCGGCCCGCTCCACAAGAAAGGGATGAAATTATCGTATTACAAGATACGTGCTTACAATACAGTACATGAGCACAAAGTGAATATAACTTTTACCTTTTCTCAAATAACTTGTCAACAACTCAAGGTGATAAGGTGTAATACCTTATATTTAAACTAAGGGCATAATTGTCCTTTAGCTAGAATTTAATTGGAAAAAAGAAGAAGAAAAAAACAAGACAAATACACAAACAATGAATTAATGAAAACTAGTTGGGTCAAAGCCCACCAAAAAGAAGGCGGCGTATTTCAGCACACCAAAAGGGATTAGGGTCTTTGTCAGATGAGGATCAAATATAACAATTAGAAGATTGAGGGAGTTCAACGAGTTGGAGAGAATCAAAAGCAGTGAAGTTATCCTTGTTTAGCAAAGGAGATAAAAAAAAAGTGCAAAAGTTTGACACTGCGAAATTGTAAAGCAAAGAATGGTATCAAACACTCACCAACATCTGCGAATTCGAATAACTATCGATTCTTTGGGTATCATTTAAACTCCTTATTTGAGCCTTCTTGACAGATTTCTTAAGTTTTCTTCTTTTGTTCACTAACTACATATTAATCTAATTATATACCTCAAAGAGGGCCAAATACACAAGTTTTTAACTTGGTATAAAATTTAATGAGTAAATTGTATCGAAGGTTGAAATTGATAGATTATGAATCAATTTGAGTAAAAAATTTGTGAAAGAAAGCTACTTCCATAAGGATATAGTGTAGTTATTATCTTAAACGAGCTCTAGAAATTTTAAAAGTAATCTGGAATAATATGCCTTCTACAGTAATTTTACCTTAGGCTAAGAAATTTATATATGACTTAAAGAGCATTATTAAGGTATAAAAGTATTCTCGGGTAGAGTAGGAAAATCTGATTTGGAAAATTAAGAGTTAAACAAGAAAGCGTAAAGGTTGGTTATTGTGAATTGGTATGTTGATGGTTCATGGAATAGGTACATAGATTGATATAATTTAGGTGATTGAAGATGCCATACAGATTGATAGAAGTGACGAGTTTGATATTTCAACACGAGTACTGTGAGTAGTAATCTAACTATAATTTATATTCTCATAACCTGCATAGTTTATACATTATTTTGAAAATAAAATATGTTACCGAATGTTTGAAATTGCATGTGGGACATGTCCTTTACTTGATATTGCACTGAACAGTTTACTGGAGATGTTTACCGTTATTTAAAATGTTCTCACTGTTACTAGACATGTTTTACTGTTACTTGAGATATGTTTACTATTACTGAAATGGATTTACATGATTTGATAAGAATTATGATGCCCTTTATTATTTTAAAAAAATGCTTTCTTATGAATATTTACTGGTTATGAGAAAAAAGTATAAATGGGAGGAGACTTTGAGGGATCCCGTAGCTAATGGCGGGTTCGTTAGACCTGGTGCACCTAGTATTTACAGATTACGATTACATTTATAGCCCTTACTAGTGGGAAGTTAGAACTAGCATACAGTTACAGTTTTCCCTCGAGTAGGGACCTACAAGTTATATTTGGCTCTTTTTACGAAGGGGTCCATACAATGATACAAATTACATGATCCTTTCTTGGAAACCTCCCAAACATAAAGAATTGCTATGAGACAATGTCTACCGTATTTATTATCGATTTTTTAAATTGATTTCTGTCACAAGAAGTACATGAATAGACTGATTATATATTTTTTTTGAGAGGACATTTTATATTTATGATAGTTTCTGATTATTATTAAACATGCATTCTTTCTCACTTGTCCCCAATTAAAATGATTGTGGTTAAGTGTTATTACTCACTGAGCTAATGAATTACTCCCTGCTATTTTTTTACAAGAGACAACAGTTGTCGCGAGCGAGAATTTTGTTAATTAGAGTACACGCTTTGATAGTTCCTAGTGAGCCCCACACTTGTTCGCGTGGGCAAAGAGTTTATTTATTTGATATCGTCCTTTCTGACGAACTGTTAGAGTCGCTCCATTGTCATTTTTATTTCATGATCATTCATTCGTTATATTGGACTAGTTACTAGTATTTTACTTCTTTCCGTATGTTTGAGATGAGTTTAATATTATTATGGTGATAAGGTTGGTAATGTTGGTGAAGACTCGTTTTTGGTTTGTTGGTAAAGATTGTGATTGATTTAGGTGAATATGGGTTGGTTGTTATTTGTTTATGAGACAAGAAAACTTTTTGATAGTCCTAAATTAGGGGAAACTCTGTCCATTTTGCTGTAAAATACCGATGAGTCTTACTTGGGGACACTTGCTCCCAAGAGCCCGTCATGATCCTAAATTGGGCCGTGACAAAGTTGGTATCAGAGCCAAGTTGTTATTCTTGTGACTAATGGAGCACATGTCGGTAGTAGAATCTTAATTATGGTTATGTAGCCGGTCATTCCCATAATCGTGATTCTACGAGGGCGTGATAGGACGTGTCTTGTCTTTCTTTCTTAATTCTTTGTACATGTGTGGCGATTAGGGTCAAATAAGTGAATTTTTCTTTACTTATCCTATCTGTGTATGGCTCAGACCAATTACCCTACAATAGATTTAGACTAAAGGTTCAAACATCAAAGACGTCAAATTTTTTCAATGGACATGCAACCATCTCCAAGCAAAGAAATGCTACATAAGTAGTATACAAGACCAGTTAAAGGTTAATTGTGCCATATAATGTATATAATGGATAAACATAAGAAGAATAAGCAACACAACATGGTCTCTAAAGACTACATGCACCTAGAAGATTATAGGGAACAACAAAATATTCTTAATAAAGTTCCTAAAGGTAAAACTACTAAGTTTACTATTTCTGATAGTTCAAAGGATTCTTAAAGGTATTAGCAAAATATTTACCACGTAATGAGCTATAGGATATTTTATGAAGAGGCCTATGGAATATGGAACTTTTAGACAACATGGCGAATATATGAAAAGCTACTGTACTCTTAGGGATGCCAACAAGAGCAACACAACTAATTTGGGAATAATTTCATTAAAGTGTTTATGAATCACTTCCTTCTTGACAGTTTTGTGACATGAAATTTCCTGCTAGATCATTTAAGAAATTGATTTAGGCGATGAGTATACTTACATATAACACCAAACTTTCTCAACTGCATATGCAAGCTATATCTTAAGTTTAGAGGCTTGTTGAAAGGTTAGTTAACTGTTTAAACGAGGTAGAAACTACATATATGAAGACTTAAACCTAGTCTGTAGCAGTTGCACTTACTAGAAAGATTAAAAAGTTTGACATGATAGGCGTGCAAGAACTCACATAAGAAGATCGAGATTAGAATATCTTTTAGTATGGATTTTAATATGAGTCAAAAATTTAAAAATCAAGAACGTTTTGAGATATTAAGAGATCCTTTCAGGTTGCCACTTCTGTGAAAAATCTATAATAGTTAGACATGTGTTTAAAACTTTTAAGATTCAAGTTAACAGAAGGTAACCCTCGCTAATCAAGTTGTACTTGATATGGTTGACTCTAACGTACAGATGGATATGGATTAATTATCTTCTTACCACGCTACCCTCGATTATTATGGAAATACTATTAGGTTGGTGGACTTTAAAATCTAGTTTTGTCAGAAAAAGGAAATTATAGGTTTTAGAGATGAGCAAATTATATATTTTGGAGACTTAACGGTTATAGAACAAAGATTGTTTGGATCTCATAAATACGGTAAGGGGCACTAGAGAAGAAACACTTAGTTTGAAAAAAAAAGAGTTTCATAATGAGAGATTCTCTAATGTATTCCTTACTATTTACTAGGAGTACCTCCAATATGAGAATTAGATTGAGCTACACCTGACACACAAACTACATTATATGGCACCAAAAGAGTTAAGAGAACTAATTGAATAATTGAGAGACCTACTGGATACACGTAATGATACCGAGTGCTGCACCAGGGATACACCAATATTGTTTGGAAATAAAAAAGGGAATAAGTCCTTAAGAATGTGCATCAACTGCATATAATTATTTAAGACAACAATACACAATAAATACCCATTGTCTTGTAAAGATAACTTATTTAATTAGTTATAAGGGGCCATTAATCTTTAGTCTGGTTATCATCAGCTTAGAATATGAAAGGAAGATATTTTGATGTTTTCCTTTAGTACTAGGTACAAACATTATGAGTTACTTCTAAAGTCGTTTAAATTGGCCAATGCTCCATCCACATTGATATGTATAAAGGATATGGTTTTTAAAGTTGTTTCTAGAAAAAAATAGTTTTTACTTACTATATTCTGGTATATTCTCATAGCCAGGAAGAGCACGAGAATCACTTGGAAAATATGTTAAAGACACTGCAGGAAAATTAACTTTTTACCAAGTTCTTCAATTGTGGATTTTAGCTGGACGTGGTGGTGTTCATAGGACACATGGTATCTAAGAAAGAAAAGAAGGTGGATTCTGAGAAGATAGAAGCAGTTCATAAATGTATGAGACCCATTTCTCCTACAGAGATTAACTTTTTTGGCTTGACAGGCTAGTATATATAGGCATTTATGTAGGATTTCTACAGAACATCACCATTCACAAAGTTAACAAAATAATCGCGAAAGTTCAACGGATGAAGGTATGTAAAATGATATTCAAGAAGCGCAAGGCATGTTTGACAATCACACCGATGTTAACCTTATTCCAATAGTTCTGTGATACATCGAGGGTAGGGTTAGGATATTTTCTAAAGCAGAATGGTCGTGTGTTAGCTTATGCTTCAAGGAAATTGAAGAAGCTCAAGTTGTATTATGCCACTCGTGATTTGGAGATGGGCATAGTGGTATTTCCTTTTAGTATTTAGAGATACTATTTATACGAAGAACCTATTAGATTTATACCTAGAATAAGAGCTTGAAGTACATTTAAAACCAACAGAGATATTAATATTTAGTAATGCTGATGGAGGGAACTACTAAAAATGTAATTGTACTATTTTGTATTGTTCATGAAAGATAAATGTTATGGCTTATGCAAAAAACAAACATGGATAATTTGGCAAATATATCTAATGTAAAGAGGCTTTTGGTCAAGAATATGCAAAAAACGTATTTTAGGGCTATTGTTGGCTTGTATTAAAAAAAAGTCTTTATTGTTAAGCTAATAAAGGCCACTCAATATAAAGTTGGGTGATTATGCAAACATGGAGATGAGGTCCTAGAATGTAAAAACAAGGATAGGACAATTGGCAGAAATTGTATTTTTCGACTAAGTAAACAGTTATGTGTACTAGATGTAGATGTGTTAAGGCAAATTATCCTTGTAGAGCTCACAACTCTATATACATCGTACATTCGGGGTCTAGTAAGGTGTACCATGATTAGAAGAAAATTATATTTGTAGGAACAGAAAGATAGAAGATTTCCTTAACCTTGTTTCTAACCGAATGACTTGTTATCGTATCAACATTTTCCACTCTTCAAGCCCACTACAACAGCTCGAGATTCAAAGAGGGGGATAGAATGTAATGAAAGTGAATTTTATGACAAAACTACTTAAACAATTAGAGGTTATAATTATGTGGTAAATTAAAAATTGGCTTATGTAGTAGGTACACTTTTCGCTAACCAAAACTTCTCTTACTGAGAATGAATATGCGCAAAGATACATGGACAGAAAATTGTCAAATTCTATAGGGTCCATTGTCTACTATTTCTGATAGACATGACAAATTAATACACGATTTCGAAATTCTTTCCAAGAAATATTGGTTACACGAGTAAATATTAATAGCGCATTTCATCAGCAGACAAACAAGCAGTCTGAACGTACTATACAAATTTTGAAGGATATGTTGAGAGCTTGCCTTTTGAGTTTGAATGTAGATTGTATGCTCAGTAATATATCTATAAATGAATTTGCCTACAAGATAAGTTTCGGTATAACATATAGGTGGCACCGTATGGAGCCTTGTATAATATTCGTTGTCGTTCTCCTATCAGATGGTTTGAAGATAATAAGGCTAACTTATTCGAACCCGACTTAGTACAAAAAGCTATTGACAAGGTCTACTGATCAGATTGCTCACAACTCAAAATAGACAAACTTCTTAAGCGGATAAAAGGAGGAGGGACTTAGTTTTCAAAATTGAGGACAGAGTGTTCGTACTAGTTTTCCCTATGAAAGGTGTAAGGTAATGTTAAAAAAAATGGGAGGTATGTTGAGCCTGAGGTTTATAGGGCCATATGAGATACTTGACCAAGTGGAAACCTGTCACGACCCCAACTACGAAGCCGGCCGTGATGGCGCCTATCATGATACTAGGCTAGCCAATCCACCGGTAAAACAACATAAGGACTTTCCCTTAAATTCAAAACTATTCGATATTCCACAAAATTCTTCCTAGTTAAGCATTTTAAAGCAACAAAATAAATAAAATAATTTATACACTGCCCCAAAACCTGGAGTCAACCGTCATGAGCATCTACAAATAATATCACGTACTACTATTTCCTTACTACAACAAGTTCTAGGAAATGATATCAAATAACAGGATAAAAAGGGAAAGAGGGCATGCTGCAGACGCCAAATAACTACCTCGAATCCCGAACAAAACTCCAAGAGAATGTGAAAACAGCTAGCGCTCAAATCCAGCACCTGAACACAAGGTGCAGGGAGTAATGTGAGTACACCAACTCAGCATTAATGAAAGTAAATAATGTCTAAGGCAACGAAACACGTAAAAGCAGTCATAAAACACACAAAGAACGAACTCCTTCTTTCAGAACAACATAAATACGATGCCTTACAACATTTAAAAGCCAATCTCAGTAAAATGTCATTTGACATGTGCCTTCTCACAAATTCGATAGAAATCAAGGTAATTTAATATAGAAATGATAGAAATCATAGATAGCCTCTCGGGCACAAACATATTTCATAAATCGCCCCTCGGGCATAACATCCCTCAGAATCAGTCACTAAGCATGCCTCACCATCACTCTGTATCAGCCCCTCGGGAAACCTCACAGTCACTCATGCCTCCCAATCACTCGTCACTCGGCACTCTGCTCTCGACACTCGCACTCAGTAGGTACCTGCGCTTACTGGGGTTGTGTACAGACTCTGGAGGGGCTCCTACAACCCAAGAATTAATATCAAGCCATCTCGTGGCATAATCACTCAGGCTCTCGGCCTCTCACATATCGTAAACAATGTAACATGTTGCGGCGTACAGCCCGATCCCATAGCATCCTCACAACATAGGCCCTCGGCCACACTCAGTCAGAAATCTCTCAAAAAGCCACTTGGGCTATCAGTGAAACGGGGTACTCGACCCAAAATATCATTTTATATCTCAAAATAGTGTAAATAAGACTGAGTTTCGAAATCAGTTATACATAATATCGCTAAGTATAAATCATAAGTCAACACAGTGAAGAATAGCAGTAAAAGCCCCCAATGGGTCCAAATACATGGCACGAGGCCCAAATGCAGCATTCTGCCCAAAACATAGTAATAATCTTTAAAACATGAAATATCATATGATTTAAAATCAAATACGCAACTCAATAGTTGCCACGGGATGGACCAAGTCACAATCCCATATGAGTGCACGCCACACACTCGTCATCCATCATGTGCGCCACTCCAAAAATAGTGAGAAAATACGAAGTTCGAGGTTTCATACCCTCAGGACAAGATTTACAGTCATTACTTACCTCAAACCGGCCCAAATATTAATCCACGATGCTCTAGCCTCTCGAATAGGCTCCCGATTGCTCCAAATCTAACCAAAACCACATTAATATCATCAATATACACTAAAGAAACAAACCCCACTCGAAAATTATTAAATTTAACAAAAATTCCCGAAATTGGCCAAACCCGACCCGGGCCCCTGTCTCGGAATTCTATAAAAATCACATCACAAGAATCCTCATCCTTTCCCAAGTCTATACATATAAAATGCATCAAAATCCAACCACAAATGACCTCCCTAAATTCCTCAATTTTAATTCTCAAATTTCCAAGCCCTAAACCCCCAGTTTATACCATTAAATTCCAGTAATTCCATGCTTAATTCGTCAAATATCAACATAGAATCGAGTTTTAGGTCCAAGAAACTTACCTCCACGGAAATCCCTCGAAATCCCTCTTTAATTTACTCCCAAAAGCCTTAGCCCGCATGAAAAATATGATGAAAATGCCTAAATTCGCGAAGGCAAGTATTTATATCATCTACTCAATGAAAACCGCATTTGCGGCCTTTTCCTCGCACCTGCGGACCTGCACCTGCGGTCCCAGGTGCTCACCTGTGAATTCCCACTTAACAGAACACTTCTGCACCTGCACTTCACTTATCGCATCTCCGGACTCGCAAGTGCCGCCCAAACTTCCGCTTCTGCGGTTCCTACCCAGCTCCCCCATTTTCGCACCTGCGATGGCCAACCCGCACCTGCGGTGACCGCACCAGCGGCTACCCGTACGCATCTGCGGGATTACAGAACAGCAAACACCAGCAAACTCTAATGCCAAAAATCTCATCCGTCAACCATCCGAACTAATCCTGAGGCCCTCGGGACCTCAGCTAATGGCACCCCCAAGTCCTATATGATCACTCGAACTTAATCGAACCCTCGGAACACCCACACCAAAACGCCAAATAAAACCATAATTCGAGCCTAAGGATTTCTAATTTCTAAAATTCACCAACGATGCCGAAACCAACCAAAACACGCCCGAACGACCTGAAAATTTGCACACACATCCAAAATGACACTACGAACCTGTCCCAACTTCCAAAATTCTATTTCGACCCCGATAGCTAATTTTCCACTGCCGACCGGGAATTGCCAAAAACTAAATTTCGTCAATTCAAGCCTTATTGTACTCCAGACCTCTGAATGACATTCCGAACACACTCCTAAGTCCAAAATCACCTAACGAAACTATCCGAGCCACCAAACCCTCATTCCGAGATCATTTACCTAATAGTCAACCTCCGGTTGACTTTTCTAATCATAAGGCCAACTTAAGAGACTAAGTGTCTCATTTCTCACCACGGCCACTCCGAACCCGAACCAACCGAGTCAACACGACAAATTAGGATAAAAAACACAAAATAAAGCATAAACAGGGGAAACATGGATAAATCTTACGGAACGACCGTCCTGGTCGTTACATTTTCCCCCTTTTAAATAACGTTCGTCCTCGAACGGGTCTAGAAACATACCTGGAGTCTCAAATAAGTGAGGATATCTGCTCTGCATCTTCCACTCGGTCTCCCAGGTGGCGTCCTCTACCGGCTGCCCCCTCCACTGCACTTTCACTGAAACTACATCCTTAGACCTCAACCTTCTGACCTGACGACCCAAAATAGCCACCAACTCTACCTCATATGACATATCACCCTCAAGCAGAATCGTGCTGAAGTCCAAAACATGAGACGGGTCACCAACATACTTCCAAAGCATGGAAACATGAAATACCGGATGAACACTCGATAAGCTGGGTGGCAAAACATGTCTATAAGCCACCTCTCCAACTCTATGAAGCACCTCAAAAGGCCCAATGAACCAGGGACTGAACTTGCCCCTCTTCCCGAACAACATAACACCCTTCATGGGTGACACATTCAATAGCACCTTTTCCCCAACCATGAAAGACACATCTCGGACCTTCCGGTCCGCATAACTCTTCTGTTAGACTGCACTGTGCGAAGCCGCTCCCGAGTCAATTTTTCCTTATCCAACGCATCTTGTATCAAGTATGTGCCCAATAGCCTAGCCTCACCCGGCTCAAACCAACCAACCGAAGATCTACACCTCCTACTATATAAAGCCTCATACGGAGACATCTGGATACTCGACTGATAACTGCAATTGTATGCAAACTCCGCGAGTGGCAGAAACTGGTCCCATGAACCCCCGAAATCAATGACACACGCACGCAACATGTCCTCCAGAATCAGAATAGTGCGCTCTGACTGTACGTTCGTCTGAGGATGAAGTGCTCAACTCGACCTAAGTACCCAACTCCCTCTGCACGACCCTCCAAAGCTGAGATGTGAAATGAGTACCTCTGTCGGAAATGATAGAAACTGGGACACCATGCAACTGGACAATCTCCCTGATATAAATCTCAACTAACCGCTCCGAAGAATAAGTAGTACCAACAGGAATGAAGTGCGCAGACTTGGTTAGCCGATCCACAATAACCTATATAGTATCGAACTTCCTCGAAGTCCGTGAGATCCCAACTACAAAATCCATGGTGATCTGATCCCACCTCCACTCCGGAATATCCAACCTCTGATGCAACCCACCTGGCCTCTGGTGCTCATACTTGACCTGCTGGCAGTTGAGACACCGAGCTAAAAACTCAACAATATCCTTTCTCATCCGCCTCCACTAGTAATGATGTCTCAGATCCCGATACATCTTCGCAGCACCCGGATGGATGGAATATCGCGAGCTATGGGCCTCCGCTAGAATAAACTGTCGAAGCTCATCCACATTAGGCACGTATATCCGATCATGCATCCGCATAACCCTATCATCACCAATAACTACATCCCTGGCATCACCTCTCTGAACCTTATCCTGAAGAACGAGCAAGTGTAGGTCATCATACTGGTGCTCTCTGATCCGGTCATAAAGAGAAGACCTGGAGGCTACACAAGCCAATACCCGGAAGGTTTCTGATAGATCCAATCTCACCAACTGACCCGCTAAGGCCTGAACACAAGTTCTAAGGGTCTCTCTGCTGCTGGAAGATATGCTAGACTACCCGAACTTTCTGCTCTGCGACACAAGGAATCGGCCACTACATTGGCCTTCCCCGGATGGAATAGGATAGGGATATCATAGTCCTTGAGAAGCTCCAACCATCTCCTCTGACACAAATTCAGATCCTTCTACTTAAACAGATGCTGCAGACTACGATGATAAGTGAAAACCTCACAATGCACCCCATACAAATAATGACGCCAAATCTTCAAGGCGTGAACAATGGCTGCTAGCTCGAGATCATGCACTGGGTAATTCTTCTCATGAGTCTTCAACTGAGGCGTAGGCAATCACCCTACCCTCGTGCATCAAAACGCAACCGATGCCTATCCTCGAGGCATCACAATATACGGTATAAGAACCTGAAGCTGATGGAAATACTAACACTGGAGCTGATGTCAATACAGCCTTGAGCTTCCTAAAACTATCCTCACACTCGTCCGACCACCTGAACGGAGTACCCTTCTGGGTCAATTTGGTCAAGGGCAAAGCAATAGAAGAAAATCCCTCCATAAACCGATGGTAGTACCTAGCCAAACCAAGGAAGCTCCTAAACTCTGTAGCTGAGGACGGTCTGGTCCAACTCTGCACCGCCTCTATCTTCTTCGGACGAACCTGAATACCCTCACTTGACACCACGTGCCCCATGAAAGCTACTGAGCGAATCCAAAGCTCACACTTGGACAACTTTGCATAAAGCTTCTCCTCCCTCAATCTCTGTAAAAACCACTCTCAAATGTTGAGCGTGCTCCTCCTGGCTACACGAGTACACTAGGATGTCATCAATGAACACAATAACAAAGGAATACAGATAAGGCTGAAACACATTGTTCATCAAATGCATGAATGTTCGTGGGGCATTGGTCAACCCAAAATACATCACCATAAACTCATAGTGACCATAACGAGTCCTGAAAGTTTTCTTGGTAATATCAGAATCCCGAATCTTCAACTGATGATACCCGGATCTCAAGTCAATCTTAGAGAACACCCTGGCTCCCTGAAGCTGGAAAGGATACTTATTCTTGACTGTAACCTTGTACAATTGCTTGTAGTCAATACACATTCTCATGGAACCATCTTTCTTCTTCACAAACAACACTGGTGCACCCCAAGGTGACACACTAGGCTGAATGAAACCCTTATCTAGGAGTTCCTAAAGCTGCTCTTTCAATTCCTTCAACTCCACTGGTGCCATAAAATAAGGTGGAATAGAAATAGGTTGAGTTCCTGGCACCAGATCAATGCCGAAATCAATATCCATGTCAGATGGCATGCCTGACAGGTCTACAGGAAACACGTCCGAAAAGTCACGGACCATAGGGACAGAATCAATAGTGGGAACCTCAACACTGACATCCCTCACAAGAGCCAAATACGATAAACACCCCTTATCTACCGTACGCTGGGCCTTCAGGTAGGAAATCACCCTACTAGGCACACACTCAATAGAACCTCTCCACTCATCCCTCGGAAATCCTGGCATAGCCAAGGTCACGGTCATAGCGTGACAATCAAGAAAATCATGACATGGAGATAGCCAATCCATGCCCAATATCACATCAAAATCAACCATGATAAGTGATGCGAGACTAAGTTGCATAGTTTAAGATGTGATATACCTTACATTTTATGCGCATTAATGATAAAAATACACCTGTTATGTTCTTAATGGAGTTTATTTTATGTGTAGGTGAATTGGAGATAGAAACGGAGCTAAAGGGATGCAAATACGTCGAAAATACGCAAAAGGAGACGCCCGGGCGATAGCCGGACGTTTGCCCCCTAAAGCCTGGAACCCCCTGGCGTTAGGGGGGCATTTTCCCCATAAAGCCTGCCCCCCCTGGCGTTAGGGGGGCGTTAGGGCCATAACTCCTGGGCCTCCCTGGCGTTAGGGGGGCGTTAGAGCCCAAACGCCAGGGGTCCCCAGTTTCGCCCAAGTCCGAGTTTGACGAGTTAAATGTTTCCCGGTTGAAATAGAAGTCTCCTACACGGTTAGGGTTCACCCTAAACCTATAAATAGACTCCTAAAACACAATTAAACGAGGATTTGCGTGGATCAACAGTAAACAAGAAGAAAATTCCATTGAAGTGCAAGAACATCGATTTCTACAATTTTGTAATTCTTATTTTATATTTCAATTATGCAATTTCTTGTAGTTTTGTTTC
>ML359240.1:0-10066 GCA_005239505.1 Nicotiana paniculata
AATTAACCTTTAACTAGTTTTGACTCAACCATAGTTAGGAACAACTAATGGTTGACTAAAGAATATAACTAAGGTTAACTAACCAAACTTTAAATAATAACCCTAGTGAGATTAACCTTCATTACCCAATGGTAAATTCAGGGACTCTAAGGGGTACATTAGGTAACTCAGTTTAGTAAATCAGATTTTTAATGTTAAAGGGGTATTTTAATAGGTAAGAAGGTTCTAGAGTGGGGGCAGATGTCCCAAGGATAAGGTTGACAGCTTCCCTATGTACTATTTTGAGCATTTTGGGTTGGGAATGTACTAAAGGATATCCTATCCTTAAGTCTCCTATAAATAGACCCTCTTTGTACAGATTAGGAACCTTTTTTTACACTCTCTAAGCTGCTGAAATACAGAATACTTCTCATTCAAAAAAAAAAAAGTTATTATTAGAAAGGAGAAAAATCTGATTTCTTTTAGAGGAATTGGTTCTCAGCTCCTTTGGGGGGGGGGGGTTTCTGTTTTGGAGTCTGATTGTTGGGACTCCTAAGTATTTCTACTCAAGATTTCTGGGTTTGGTATTGCTGACTACTGGGTTTTCTTTGGATTGTTGTTTGCTGCTGCTGAACCCTCTTTCTTTTAGATGATTATTGTTCATACTTGACCTTTATTTAGTCAAGTCTCTTTGCTGTTTTTTTCAAAAAAGGTATGTAACAGTGAACCTTAAATGAAGTTGTTATACTCAGAATGTGTTGTTAGTTTGATGATGAAATGTTTGATTCTTGCTATGTTTTGAGATTATGTCAAGCTGAATCTTCCTCTTTGTTCTTGGTTTACAAATCTGGGGTAATATTGAGTTGATATGATGTTAAGGAATCTGAATATTTGTTGTGTATGTAAACCCTTAGAATTATTCTGTTTTTGATTTTTAGTTGGTTAAAATACATTGAGTATCATTGGATATCAGTTTTGTGTTAATCTATTAGTGGAATAATCTGCATTAGGATGTTGAATCTGACCTCTTCTATGGTCAGATTTCTTCTATAAGATTGCAGAAATATGCTTTCAATGGAGTCTCTTTGGTCAATAAAGAGATTCAACAAGCAAGTCTCTAGATAGGTTAGCATTAGCACTAGGATAGATGAATTTGACCCATCAATGGTCAAATTCACCCCATGATAGTGCATAAAAGTAGTATGAATGGTTGGAATTCACCCTTTAAAGGGTATACAACATGTAGTTAAGAAGGGTTGTAGAGTAAGGAATCTGAACCCTTGTATGGTCTGATTCATTCTCTAAAAAGGTCAAGAACAGTCAAAGTGTCCAAAGGAATACTGGTTGAAGTACTGGTATAGTTTTTAAAAATGTCAAACAAGGTTGCATCTCTAGGTTTGAATTAGACTCCTCTTATAGTCAGATTCAATCCAAGAAAAAATGCATGAAACATGTCGCCTTTCTTTCTGGTGAATCTGTGATTACTTGTCAAATATCTGGTGGTTCATTTGTATGTAATTATAATAGTAGAGTTAGATCTTAAAGGCTTTTGTGATTAATTCTATATCCATGAAGTCATAATAGAGTCATTAGATAGTATCAAAGGGTAGTGAATCTGACCCCCCCCCCCCCTTTTAATAGTTAAATTCACCATTTGGTAGTGCATAAACAGTAGCCTAGGGTGCTGGAAATCACCCTTTACGGATATGAAGTGGGTAATTAAAAGGCTCCTTAGAGAAAAGAATCTGAATCCCTCAATATGATCAGATTTATTCTCATAAAATGCCTAAATGATCAAGTCAAGGAATGATTATGGACTGATGGTCCAAGGTATGAAAAAATGACATTCTGGAGTTGAATTTGACTTTTTTATGGTCATATTCACGCCGAGGGAGTGCATAAATGATTCTGCCCTTTAGTATAGTTAAGCATAAGCATTATCGGGATTAGAATTGACCTCCTCATAGTCAGTTTGGTTATGATGGATACATAACACCTAATTAATAGGGGTGTTCTACATATTACAAAGGAAGGCTCAAATGTATGGCCTTTAAGGAGTTCGAGTCAGTAAATCCGTTGAAATTTTCATTTAGTTTTCTTTTCTTCCGGAAAATATATAGCAATAGTCAAGCTGTAATTCCTCTGTATCTATTTTTCAGCATCATTGTAATGTAATTTAAATTGGACTGTATATTCATTTTTTTAGCCCTTTAGTTTATAATGTTCATGTTGATCTCTAAGGCAATCCTTTGAAATTTCTAATCTAGTCCTAATATAAGAAGTAATACAGTGCTGATAGGTGTTTAATCAAAAGAAGAACTTGTATTTTCTTAAATCAACCTGCATGAAACTTTGAATGAATATTTACTGTAACTTTTTTATAAGCATTCGTTTAAAAAATCAGTCGTTTTCAATACAAGTAGAAATTAGTAATATTATTTTCAGCTCATTTCATATCTCGAAAATGTCTTTTGAAAATCAACATGGGAACACTTCGAATACGTTCTGATTTTAGAAACACGGGACTAGGTTATTATTAATAAATCTGCCTGTGTTTATGTTATTTCAGAAATTATAAAGTTCCAGGAAATAAAAGGATTCTAGCTTACAAATTCAAAGAAGAAAATCAGTAGATATTGTGTTTTTGTATGTTTGGGTATATATGATGTGTTTCTTAATGAACATATTTGATACCATTTAGCATATAAGAATGCAAAAACCTTTAAGATTTGATGGAGAACCGAATTCCCTAACTAGTAGTCCTCTTGCAAAAAATAGTCACAATTAGGATGGCCCAAGGTGTTACAAACGGGGCTAAATGAGGCCATAGCCCATAAAACGCTGCCTTTAGACTAATGTACACCATCTTCGGATGATATTTTGGGTAAGATGACACTCTTGGTTCGAAATTTGGAAAAAGAATCAACTATTATCTCAAATTACCATAAACTACACTCGGGAGTGGCAACTCATGCCCCCGAACCTCACTCCAAACAACTAATAAAACGCATATAGCAACCCCGGGTGCATTTCATGTGACGTGATTACCATGTGTTCAAAAAAAAAAGTGTACGTCATCGTAACTTGTCCAAGATAAATCCATAAAACGTCCTATATGATTTTAAAACTAAAATGTTCCTTAAAATCGCGTGTTGCAATTGCGGGTGCTTTTCATGTGGCGTAATTGTAATATGTCCAAAAATAAACAAGTGCACGCCATCGTGACTTGTTTCAAGATAAATCCATAAATATTAAAAGCGGCTAAAAATTTGAAAAAAGGTTAAAAGACACAATAGGTTCAAAATATGCAAAATGATTAGATAATATAGGACAAATATTAATATTAAGAGATCGTGTTAGAACCACGGAATCCGGGAATGCCTAACACCTTCTCCCGGATTAACAAAATTCCTTACTCGGATTTCTGGTCGCAGACAAATTAAAACAGAGTCAAAATTTCCTCGGTTTGGGATTTTAAAACAAAACGGTGTCCCGGAGCATCGTAAAAAAATTCGGGTGGCGAATCTGAAATAATAATAAGTCCCATAACCGAATAATATCACTTTAATTGGAAAAATTCCCTTATTACCCTCACCGGTGAAAAAGGAGGTGTGACAGCTCTGGCGACTCTACTGGGGATCATCACACCCAGAATCTCTAGTTCAGGGTTCAAGAATTTGAGCTTAGAATAGCTATTATATTTGGCTTTCATAATTACCTAATTTTTACATGTTTAAACCTAATGTGCTAAATCTCGCTTTTTACCGCTTTGATATTATCTGAATTGGATATAAACTGTGACGAAACCCCTCTTCTCTCTGAGTCTTCTAAATCATCTAGGAAGTGTGCACTTCGTGTGACTTCTTTTCTGTTAGAGTCATATCCAAATTTTAGAACTAGGTACAGACAAGTTGCAAAGCCGGTGAAGCTTCTGTATTCCCGGTACGCTGCCCCCCCCCCCTCAGTTCGAGTTGTCCGCTCGGGTAAGCCTGGTCTAGAACAAAACCCCAGGATTTAAACTTAGTATAACATAGCCTCATGTCGGATCGATTATTTGCATCACGTGCATTTGACTTAGGGGACTCAACACAGGGGTTGGGTCCGTCTAGGACAGGTGTACCCAAAAAATAAACCAGATGCATCTTACCTGCTACATATGCATTTATTTTTTTCAGTTTGTGTATTGACCGGCTAAAATTTAAAAAAAACGAACAAAAAAACCAAGAGTGAGGTAGGATAGAAAATTCACCCTGTTTTGAAAATCCCCGTATTTATCCCGAAACTCTGCCAAATTTTTTGAAAAAATAATATTCCAAAACAAAATGAGTGGGTGTATATTTTTAATCAGTCAGGATTTTTTCCGAACTACGCATTGTTTGATTCTCATCGGTGTGGGATACGTAGGCAACCCCCATCGGGTCCAACTCTATTTTTCAAAATCAAAGGGTATAGTCCTAAATAAAATTAGGTGACGCCATTATAGCCTGATTGCCCAAGTGGGGCATCGGAAGGTCATTTTTCCAAAAGTGGCTGCCTGTGGTTTGTCTTTAGATTTCGACCCAATTTGCGAACACAACCTTTGCAAAAATAACACTTTTCAAAGTTTCGACCCAATTCGCAAAGATGGTCCATTTTTCTTTACTACAAAACCCTTTGCAAAAATAACACTTTTCAAAAATTTTGTGGTTTTAATCAAAAAACGAATGTGCAGGATGAATATAGTTGAAAACATTCTCTTCAGAGCAGTTGAGGAAATCCTGTTAGGACTCCATATGTGGTGGAGCGACTTGGGGGAAGCCAGTAGAAAGTTTGTTATGAAAGCTTTAGGGGGGACTTACTAGTCTTCTAAAAATCAAGCCGAGGTTGGACATCGTCGAGGCTCTAGTACCGTTTTGGGATCCCGCCCACAATGTGTTCCACTTTTCAGACTTTGAATTGACGCCCACGCTAGAGGAAATAGCAGGGTATGCTGGTCTCAATGAAAATCTTAAAATTTGGTACCCAGTGGCACCCAGGGCGGTGACTCCACATAAGTTTTTGGATCTGTTGAACATTAGTCGGGACATCCAAGACCCACACATGTCTGAAGGTTTCTGCACTTTCTATTTTCGTTACAAACGTTATGGATATCCCCAGGGTTATGAGGCTAACAACACTGGTCTAACTCACAAAGATCAGGCTAAATGGGAAGCCCGCCGGGGGCTAGCTTTTGTGGTAGCATTCTTGGGCACCTTGATTTGCCCAAGAAGTGACGGATGCACAGATATCGGGCTTGTGTGAATAGGAGATTTCATGATGAAAAAAATCCAATGGCACACTTATACCGATGGTCTTAGCCGAGATTTATAGTGCTCTGACAGTTTGCCAATCTGGGGGAAAGTTCTTTGAGGGGTGCAACCTGCTTCTACAAATCTGGTTGATCGAGCACCTCTGTCACCGCCCAGGCTACATGAACTACGGCTTAACCGATTTGAATTGCATCGAGGAACATGGTACTCGGGTAAAGGGCCACAAATTTCCTGAGGGCACGGAAGCCTTGGTACTCATAATCGAGTGGACGTTCGGGTGGCTCCCTGTCGGCGAGGTTATCAATATATCTGCTGAGGTTTGCTATCTCCTGTTAATGGGCCTGCGAAGCATTCAGCCATATGCCCTACACCGGGTCTTACGCCAGTTGGGGAGACAACAAGGTGTTCCCCATGACGAGGACTTAAGACAACAAGCCATTGAGTTATGCCCGAGAGCTGCATTTCCTGAAGGCAGGGTCCGTCAAATCTGGAACGAGTGCAGGTTTTTAGAACCTCAAACTCGGGTGAGAGATTTATCTAAAGGGGAAGTGGAGCCCGCCTACACTTCTTGGTATGGCATAAGAGGCAGGGAGCATCAAGAGCAAGAACGGCCCGCAAAGAGACCCCACATGCAACAATTCACCGAGCAAACACAAGAGCATTGGGCTTGGTTAGAAAAGTAAAACAGCTACCAAGCTACCATAAGCAAGTTGGAAGCCCATGTCAGGGAAATCAAATTTGAAAACATTCTACATACTGCCACAATTGAAGGGGANGAAAAGTAAAACAGCTACCAAGCTACCATAAGCAAGTTGGAAGCCCATGTCAGGGAAATCAAATTTGAAAACATTCTACATACTGCCATAATTGAAGGGGAAAAAATAGGTTAACCCAAGAAAATAAAGCTCTCCGGGCCCAGATACAGGAATTAAAAACAACTGCTGAGAACCCAGAGAGAAGCAGAACTGATGAAAGGCTTATCAACAGTCTGAGGCATAAAGTGTGCAGCTATGGGAATGATCTAGACAAAGCTGAAGAAGAACTNAGCCAAACAAGCAAAAAGATTTAAGACAGAGAGGGAATAGTGTTATGCCATGATGGCTTAGTTAGAAAAAGGGTTGCAACAATGGAAAGAGTAGAGTCACAAAGACGCCCAGACTTTAGAGGAGAGATCCCAGCAAATCGGGTGCCTACTTCAAGAAAAAGGTATCATCAGGCGAAGTGTCCGAGAGATAGCTGACTACATCGTCACCAAATTCCAGGAATGCGAAGATATGACTCGAACCACCTTCTTCACAGTGGTTATGATCTTCGTCCACAAGATAATGGACGACCTTTACCGCCTCCAGCGAGACATAGCACGCAGGCCCGTGGCAAGGTCGAATGATGCCCCACCGGCCCCTGGAGCAACGGAAGCACTGGTGTATTTTTGATGTTTTTCGAGTCTGTATTTCATTTTTCTAGTTGTAGTCACGTCTGAGTCCACAATAGTTTTTATATTTTTAGAAAATATGTGTCAAGTCTGTTTTGCAAATTTTGAAATTCCAAAAGTGGGTTACAAGTTTTCTGTAATCAGAAGTTTTTTATTTAATGAATGAAACTTTTAGAAAAAAATATGCATTTATGTCCTTTGGTATTTATTCCATGAACTACGTGATGATCTGATTCACGCGGCGCCGTGACGTAGGCAATCCACATAGGATTCGATCATAACCATAAGAAAAGAAACCGAGCGAGGAATAAAAGAGGGGAAACAATAACAGAAGAAGGGTAAGAATGATAAAAAGGGAAAAGTCGAGAAATAAAGCCGTAATGAAGTACACAACTGTTGCAAAAACATATAGTAAAGTGTTTAAACTGCTCAGGTGCATTGCATACCCCAAACGTGCGATTGCCTATGTGATAAATGCTTCAACCAAAAATTTTGCTGGTTCAATCTAAAAGGTATTTTTAGGTGGTTGGTTTTGCGGTAACCTAGCTTCCCATCCTTACTTCACTAGATTAAAAGGGAGAATAGAAATGACGTCTGAAAGTCACTTTCCAATCGTCAACTCTTCCGTGGAAGACCTAAATCCAGTCATCCCAACATTTGAGTCGGCAACATCTGAAGAGAACAGGACTCTGCGTTGCCGCATGCTGGAAATGTGAGGCGCATGGTCCAATGGTAGGGAACCACCCAGTACCATCCCGGGTTTCCCACAGATAATTCCAAGGGCAGGCGGGACATCCAACATCCCCATAAGTTACCCAGCCATGCCGTTTGGATATCCAACTATGTCAGCTCACTGTGCCGGAAGGCCTTCTGAGGTTCGACCCCAGGCCTTGTTTTCCGGTGTGTCTTCCAATATCTTCACCGCACCACCAATATCTACCTCGTCTCTGGACCAAGTTTCGAGCCGCCAGCATTTACATTCCAAACACCGTCCGTCCATCTGGATACCACTCACATTACTCCCAATGCATATCCCCAACAACCTCAGCTTGAGGTCACTTTGGGACAAGATAAGAAAAGCCTCGAGCACGACGAAATAACTCAAAAAATGAAGAGTATTGAACAGAGCCTCAAGAATATACAGGGGCTGAGCGGGCAGAAAAGCGTCTCCTATGAAGATTTGTGCATGTTCCCGCACGTCCACTTGCCTCTTGGGTTTAAAACCCCCAAGTTCGAAAAATATGACGGACATGGGGACCCCATAGCTCATATGAAAAGGTACCGTAACCAGCTCGGGGGAGCAGGTGGGAAAGAGGAACTTCTCATGGCATATTTTGGAGAAAGTTTGACGGGAATTGCATCACAATGGTACATGGACAAGGATATATCCCGCTGGCACATATGGGATGACCTGGCACGGGACTTTGTCCGGCAATTCCAATACAATGTGGACATCGCTCCTGATAGGAAATCACTATCCAATCTCAAAAAGAAACCCTCAGAGAGTACGCCATCAAATGGCGCGAGCAGGCCTCCAGGGTCAAACCTCCGATGGATGAGGTTGAAATGTTCTGCGCCTTTCTACAAGCACAGGAAGTTGATTACTTCCAAAATAAGATGTCCGCCATGGGCAAACCATTTGCAGAAGCAATCAAAATTGGAGAAATGGTGGATAATGGTCTAAAACCTTGTCGTATCCTGAGCCAATCTACCATAAGAGCAACCTCCCAGGCCATCCAAAGAGGATCCGGGAGTGCAGCCAATAGAAAAAAGAAAGAAGAAGGGGCCATGATGGTTTCCGATGTCAGGAAGCCTCGACAATACCCACGTCCATTTCCCAAAGCTCCCCAGCATTAATATCCTCACCAAGACGCAGCTTATGCTACGCCCACTCTTCCCTATGCGGTAATGAACGATAAACCACATCCCAGGCTGCAACAACAATACAATCAGAATAGAGCTCCACCTCCGAGAAACAACCATCCTCCCCCAGCTCCATATAATCCACGCGCTCCCCAAAACTACCCGTACAACAACTACCCCCGTGAACCACCAAGGAAACCCAACTTCACTCCTATCGGGGAGCCGTATTCAAGACTTTTCCCAAAATTAGTCCAGATGGGGCTTCTACAACCCGTACCTCCGACCAGGAAAAACCCAGCATCAGCATCATACAAGCCGAGAACCAATTGTGCCTACCATTCTGGAGCAGGAGGGAATGACATGGAGGAGTATTGGACCCTCAAAAGGGTCGTGGAAAGCCTTATAGAACAAAATAAAGTGGTGTTAAGGAACAAAGAATCTCCTAATGTGACGAATAATCCACTGCCCACTCACAATCATGGGCCCGTCATTGGCATGATTTGCGAGGACCAGGATTTCGATCCAGCTCTAAAGGCCATCATCACCATCGCAGATGTGGAAAGAAAATCCAAGGCAGCACCCAAACCAGTCAAGGAGATGAAGAAGAGTAACCCCTCCCCCCAGGTCACGGAAAAGGCTGAGACTGAAACAAATAGGGGACCCTCTAAAGACGATGTCCTTTACATCCCCAAGGCACACAGGAAGGAACAAAGTGTGTTGAGCCCCCCCAAAAGGTTACAATTCAACAAGGCAATAATGAATGGCCCAAAAATGTACGTGCCGAAAGGGACGTATGTGGCGCGGGGGAAAATAATTTCACCAAGGCTGAATGAGCCCGTGGTTATTAGCCGCGCGTCGCAAACTCCCATGAAGAATACTACTGTCGTCCCCTGGAATTACCACAGGACGGTGGTGATGTACAAAGGGAAAGACATTACTGGGGAAACAGGCAATATAAACTCATCAGAGAAATACCTCGACCTGGAAGAACTAAACAAAAGCAAGCTGAAACGTTTTCCGCCTAAAAGGCCGATCAGTGCCGGAGAGGCAGAAGAATTCTTCAAGAATATGAAAACCGCTGAATACGCCATAATCGAGGAGCTCAGAAAGTCCCCCACTCAGGTCTCACTNAGCAAGAATGACTTGCCCCTGGAAGGGGATGCCCACAACAAAGCTCTCCACCTAACTGTTAAATGTGAAGGCTACTATGTGAAAAGGGTTATGATGGACGGTGGATCTTGGGTTGATATTTGCCCTCTATCGACCCTATAAAGAATGGAGATCGGGACTGAGAGAATCGGGCCCAACAATGTGTGCGTCCGTGCATTCGATGGTATCAAGAGAGACACGATCGGGGAGATTGATTTGGTATTGACAATCGGCCCTGTAGATTTTGAAGTGACATTCCAGATCATGGATATAGATACTTCCTACAATTATATCCTGGGAAGGCCTTGGATCCATGCGGCAGGGGAAGTGCCATCTACTCTCCACCAGATGGTTA
>MDKI01247900.1:0-18495 GCA_005239505.1 Nicotiana paniculata
CTTTAATTGGAAAAACTCCCATATCCAACCCTGTGTCGGAAAAAGGAGGTGTGACAATTATTACAACCCAATATTGAATGAATTACATAGATAAAGAAAAATAAGAAGTTACACTATAGGGAGCCTGAAAACGGGCCAAGATTTCTAGAACCTCAAATGTCCAAATGTTTCATAGCCTATCTCATATCCGGGTGTGTCAGAGTTCCCTAAGGACCTCAAGGGATCCCATGCAGTGCTCACACCCAGATTTCACCACCATAACTGAATAAGTGCAGTGTGGAAGTGCCAGCTCCAATGCATCACAGTTCAGAGGGATCTCATAGGGATCCGTAAGCAGTCACACATTGGAGGGGCAGAACTTAAGGACCTAAGAGTAGAGTGAGAGTGCTAGACATAGTTTTGAAAAGGTTTTAGGAAAACAGTTATTGAAAGAGACTCAGTAGAAATAGTTTTATAAAATAAGAGAGAGTTGTTTAGTAAAATAACTTTTGAGGAGAGTAGGGCAATTAACAAACACAGATCAAACACACAACCGAAGCAGGTTCAGCATCACATATAGAACAAACCTTCACACAGGGGTGACGGGAACTGGGGACACATAGAGCACATAATGTATAAGCATAGCAGTTCTTGCAGGGAATACCATGAACTCCAGAATCAACAAACAATCAAGAAACTTAGGGTACAAATTGTTTTTCCAAAGAAAGGTTCATACTAGAAACCAGATAAACACAGAATTGAACAGAGCCACATTGAGACATACTACAAAAGGGGGGTAACATATTCATGTTGATCCTAAGGGTAGTAATACACAACATAACATGCTATATGGACAAAAATGTAAACATGGCAACTACATTTTGCACAGCAAAACCATAGATAGAAACAAACTAGAAACAGGATAAACTGAAGCAGTAAAAGAAACATATTGGTTTTGGGACTTGAATTGAAATTAGAACATACCAGTAAAGAAGATAGAAAACGCAAAAGTGAAGAATAGGAGAGCACAATAATTAGCCTTGGCTTGCAGCCGGCTAACTCAGAACAGTAGCAAGTAACAAAGAAGGAGAGAAGAAAGCTTTGAGCGTGAGAGATAGTTTTTGAACCAATGTGTTCGTGTGTTTGTGTTAATGAGAGAGAATATATATATATATATATATATATATATATATATAGTGGTTTGAAACTAGGTAGAATAAGGTAAGAATCACAATTAAGCAGTAATTATGGAACTAAGTATCACTTAGTATAAAATCAGCATAGATACTCCCTTAGTTAAAGGAGTTAACTTCAAACGGTAGAATACAGGTAGCAAATAAGGAAAGATACCATTTACGACTGGGATATAACACATAAGGAAATAATTTTAGCACAGTACAAGTATAGAACATGTAGTTGAGGCTAGGTTCAGAAGATTATAATTAAGGAAAATACCTAAGAATTAGTTGACAACATAGTCGACCAAAAAATAAGGCACGAAAATAACTTAGAGGTTGAAAATCAGTAGAGAATATCATAAGAGACTAGTGAAGGATATCAATCACAAGGATTCAAGGATTCAAATAGGAAATATTACTGATTTAGGGAAAATTACCATAAGTCTATGAATATGCAGAATAAACACATAATAGGCAAGAAGAGGCAAAAATCAGAAAACCCTAATGAGCACAGTAGTAAAAACCTCTTAGAATCAGGATTCAACTAAAAATAGTAATGAATAGAGGAATTAACAAAACAAACATAATATAAGCGGAAGAAGCAAAAATCAGAAACCCTAATGAACATAGTAGGGTAAAATCACAGAAACTCAGAACGTTCATGAAAAACAAACACATATACAGATTAAATGAACAAATCATCAAAGACAGACTCAGAACCTAGGATTAAGACCAATAAACTAGGGCTTTCAACATAATAAATCAGATAAAAGGAAAAACTTAAATAAACCGTTTAAACATAGTAAGAATCATAGAATGATACTAAAAATCAGAAGAAAGTCGTTTGGAAAAAAGGGATTAAGAAACCCTAGTTTGAAGATGAAGAGGCATTTTTGAAAAATCAGAGATTCTTAGGAAAATAGTAAAGATAACTCAGAAAACTCTTAGATCTGTTACAGATATAAGAATTCAAGAGCTAAAATTAGGGTTTCAGAGAGAGATAACCCAGAGATAGAGAGAATCGGGCTTAGAAACCATAGGTTTAGCCGAAATTAGAGAGATCTTTCTCGGACGGCCAAGGGTGGCCTGAGAACGGCAAGAATCAGACCATAGGTGTGAGTTGAACATCCGTTTGTCCCTTTAGGACCTTAGGATAGAAGGAATACGGCATGTGAGGGAGCCATGGAGGCTAGGGGTGGTGGAGGAGCCACCATTGTTACCGACGAGCCAACGGTCAGTGAAAGGAGCTTAGGTTTTAGTAGAGAGAGCTTGAGAGAGATGAGAGGATGTAACGGCGGAGCCGAAGAGAGAATGAGAGAATGGGGGTGAGGGTTTGGGGGGTAGTCTTTTAGGGTTAATTAAGGTAAGAAGAGATCTGGTTCGTTGATCAAAATTGATCAACGGTCCAGATTAAACAAGACAGTTGGTCGGGTGGAATTAATGGATTGGGCCTGGTATTTGGGCTATTTTAATAAGGTGGGTCTGATTTAATTAAGGCCATAATTAAAATGAAAATGGCTATTTGTTAAATACCCAATTAAATTACTTAAAATAATTTGTAAAAATAGCTAATAACTATAAAAAAAATGAACTTCATGCATAGCAAATAATTTAACATGATTAATTAATATTTTAAAATACAAATGACTAATTTCTGATAAAAATAGTGTAAAATTATATGCTTGGGCTATAACTGCAAAATTATTGCAATTATAGCCAAAAGGCGCCAATTTGGCTAATTGTAAAATAATTTGGTCTTGATAAGACCATAAACAATAACTAAAATCAACAAAAAGGTTTTGAAATCATTTGTGATGCAGTTTTGTAATTATTTATTGGAAATAAAATGCTGGGTAAATTAATAAAAATATAGGAAAATTATGGAAAAATATCAATTGCTATTAATGCATGATTTTGAAGGTATATATGCAACTTTAAAATATTTTTTGGGAAAATAAGGTATCAACAGCTGCCCCTCTTTACCCGAAAAGGATGAAAGAGTTGTCGGTTAAAGATATGATGGCCAATTTTGACCGAGCGAAACGGATTGAGAAATTTAGGGTCGCGCCCTGGTTTTTGAGCTGCCTACATATCCCTGGTTTTACAGGAATCAGGTCGTATGTAGTTCAGGATTCATCGGTGAAGTATACCGATGAAGTTAGCACAAGAGCGGACACAATATCTAGGACTGGATAGATAATCGATTTACGGAAGGTGTTAGGTTTGATATGGCTGGGAGAACTGGAGCGAGATTGCTCCTGCTGGGATAGCCGTTGCTCGTCGGGTTACCTGCAAATAAGAACACTGCAAGTGTATATTGTGCATAAATTTAAACATGATGCAGGTTCCCGTTGGACTATGAAAGTTGTCTTCGGACATTTAGGGATGACGTCCTCAGACCATGATGTCCTGGGCCATGAATTGTTTGATGAGAGACTCGCAGGCGATGAAATGATGTTCTGGGATATGAAGATGGTGCCTCCGAACTATGACGCCTTTGAATAATGATAGTGCAATATTGAGGGAGATCCTCTGGCCGTGACATGGTGACTTCCGGCTATGAGGATGATGTCGTTAGGCTATGACGCCTTTGGACAATATGGAAATATTTCAGCCCATGAGATGTAATAAGATAATTTCAATAAGGCAAGGCTTAGTCTTGCGAGTTGGGGGCAGAGCTTAGCCTGTAAGAGAATCGAAGTAAATAATGCTTGAGAGACAGTGCTTAGTCTCGGTGAAAAAAGTAAATTGGAGCCAGAGTTTAAGCCGCATGCAAAATGTGGAAGGCATAGATTAGCTTTATGCAAATGGAGGCATAGTTTAGCCTCATGCAAAATGGAGACAGGGCTTAGTCTCATGCAGAGTGGAGGTAGAGCTTAACCTCAAGCATATAGGAAGGCAGCGGTTAGCCTTACGCAAAATGCGGGTCAAAGCTTAGTCTCATGCAAGATGAAGGCAGATCTTAGCCTCAGGTAGGGGAAGATAGAGATTAGCCTTATGCAAGATGGAGGCAGAGCTTAGACTCATGAGGATGAAGGCAGAAATTAGCCTTATGCAAGGAAAGGCAGAAATTAGCCTTATGCAGATGGGGGTAGCGTTTAACCTCATGCAGATAGGGAGGCAGCGGTTAGCCTTATGCAATATGAAGGAAGAGATTAGCCTTATGCAAAATAATAAATAGCAGATGATAGTAGGATTTATTAGCTGGTAGCAGATTGCGGTATCGTGATTGTTGCGAAGAATTATGACTACGGAGCATGTTATCCTTTGTGTTAATAGCAAATGTCGGCAAGTGCGATGGTTTCGAGGATTGTGACTTTGAATCATGTCCATTCTTTGTGCTGATAGCAAATTTTACGACTGCATTGAGATTTGTGACTCCGAAGCATGTTTGTTTCTTTGTTCCTGCATCCAAAGAAAAATTTTGAGTTCTGTAGATGGGGAAGGTTGGTTCGTATCCCCGCTGGCTTTTCTTGACTTTCTCGGCTTGGTCTGATGATCCTGTTTATATCATCAGGGTAGCGTTTCCTAAACAAAGTTATTTTTGAAAGCAAGCATGCATGATTTTGTAAAGACATAGAAAAGAAAATGAAAAATATATTTCATAAATTTAGATGAACTGACGACCGTGACACGGTTCGAGACATTCCAACCTCTCATGCTACTGAATTTTGAGGTCCTCCTCAAAATTGTGCCCCAGTTAGATGGGTTGACGACTCTGACTGTTGCGCATGCTGAGATTGGCTGAACTTGCTTCAGAATTTTGTCCTAGTTTCCAATTGCGGGGGGAAATGAAATTTTTATTGAATTGTGACCGAACCCATAGGGCTGCCTACGTATCCCCTCTTAAACGGGAATCAGGTCAGGCGTAGTTCAATTTACATCATTTGAGAAATAGCATAAAAAATTACACATAGTATCGTTTGACTGCATCTGAATTGATTGGTTTTGGCCTTACTTCTCCATCCATTTCTGCAAGTATGAGATCTCCTCTCGTCAGTACTCGATGAACCATATACGGACTTTCCAATTGGGAAAGAATTTCCCTTTGGCCTCATCTTGATGTGGAAAGATCTTCTTTAACACTAGCTGCCCTGGTGTGAACTTTCTCAGCTTGACTCTTTTGTTGAAAGCTCTGGTCATTGTGCTCTGATAAAGCTGTCTGTGACATATTGCATTCATCCGTTTCCCGTCTATGAGGACTAGTTGCTCATAAAAACTTCTTATCCATCCTGAGTCGCTGATCTAAGCTTCTTGTATGATTCTTAAGGTAGGAATTTCCACTTCAGCAGTAATAACAGCTTCCGTACCATAAACCAGAAAATAAGGAGTTGCCCCAGTTGATGTGCGGACTGTGGTGCGGTATCCCAGTAAGGAAAATGATAGCTTTTCGTGCCACTGTCTTTGTTTTTCTATCATCTTTCTCAATATCTTCTTGATGTTCTTGTTGGCCGCTTCTACAACTCTATTCATATGAGGTCTATAGGTTGTGGAATTATTGTGCTTGATTTTGAAAGTCTTGCACATGGATTTCATCAGATCACTGTTTAGATTGGAGCCGTTTTCGGTGATGATTGATTCTGGAACTCCAAACCGACAAATAATATGGTCGCGGACAAAGTCTTCCACGACTTTCTTAGTCACTGCTTTGTAGGACGCTACTTCGACCCACTTGGTGAAGTAATCAATAGCTACTAAGATGAACCTATGTCCATTTGAGGCTGTAGGCTCGATCGATCCAATGACATCCATTCCCCAGGCGACGAATGGCCAAGGCGAGCTTGTCGCATTGAGCTCATTTGGGGGTACCTTTATCATATCTGCATGTACCTGACATTTGTAGAATTTTTGGACATACTGGATGCAATTTGTTTGCATGGTCATCCAAAAGTAACCAGCTCTGAGTATCTTCTTGGCCAAGATAAAACCATTCATATGTGGGCCACATGTCCCAGCATTATCTCTTCAAGTAGTCTGGAGGCTTCCTTTGCATTAACACATCTCAATAATCCCAAATCGGGAGTTCTCCTGTATAGGCTTCCTCCGCTGTGAAAGAAACTGTTGAAAAATCTATGAAGCGTGCGTTTCTGAGTGTGATTTGCAAGCTCTGGGTACTCTCCCTTTGACAGATATTCCTTGATATCATGGAACCATTGCTTTCCGTCTGCTTCTTCTTCAATGTGGGCACAATATGCGTGCTGGATATGGATCTTTACTGGAATAGGATCAATGAAGTTCTTATCTGGATGATGTATCATGGATGATAAAGTGGCCAGTGCATCGGCAAACTCGTTCTGAATTCTGGGGACGTGCCGAAATTCTGTCTTTGTGAACCTTTTTCTCAATTCTTGCACGTGGTGCAGATACGGTAGTATCTTGGAATTCTTGGTAGCCCATTCTCCTTGTACTTGGTGTATTAGCAGGTCTGAATCACCAACTACTAGCAACTCTTGAATATTCATGTCAATGGCCATGTTGAGCCCTAGTATGCATTCTTCATACTCTGCCATATTGTTGGTGCAAGGGAATCAGAGTTTAGGTGATACCTGATGATGTTAGCTAGTTTACGACACCAAGACTGCTCCAATACCGACCCCTTTGAAATTGGCTGCTCCGTCGAAGAACATTCTCCAACCGTCATATGATTCAGTAATGTCTTCTCCTATGAATAATACTTCTTCATCGGGAAAATATGTTTTCAGAGGTTCGTATTCTCCTCCCACTGGGTTCTCGGCAAGATGATCTGCCAACGTTTGTCCCTTGACTGCTTTTTGAGTCACATACACGATGTCGAATTCACTTAGCAGAATTTGCCACTTGGCCAGCTTCCAGTGGGCATGGGCTTCTGAAATATGTACTTTAAGGGATCCATCCTTGATATGAGATATGTCATGTAGGCACAAAAGTAGTGCCTCAGCTTCTGGGCTACCCAGGTTAGAGCACAGCAGGTACGCTCTAGTATAGAATACCGTTCCTCCTATGGAGTGAACTTCTTACTCAGATAATAGATAACCTGTTCATTTCTTCCTGTCTCGTCGTGCTTCCCCAGAACACAGTCGAAAGCTCCATCTAATACTGCAAGGTAGAGTAGCAAGGGTCTACCTGGCTCGGGCGGGACCAAAACTGGTGACGTTGACAACTATTCCTTGATTCTGTCGAAAGCTTTTTGACTATCCTCGGTCCATTTAGTTGCAACATCCTTTTTTAACATCTTGAAGATCGGTTCACATATGACCGTGGATTGGGCATGAACGGGCTGATGTAGTTAAGGCGCCCTAGGAAACTCATCACAACTTTCGTGTTCTTTGGCGGTGATAATTCTTGGATGGCTTTAACTTTTGACGGATCCAGTTCTATTCCTCGGCGGCTGATAATGAACCCAAGTAATTTTCCGACAGGAACCCTGAATGCACACTTCACGGGGTTTAATTTCAAGTTGTATTTTTGTAACCTGTTGAGGAACCTCCTCATGCCTGCTATATGGTCGGTGGATTTCTTGGACTTGATAATGACATCGTCCAAATATACCTCGATCTCTTTATGTATCATGTCATGGAAGATAGTGGTCATAGCCCTCATATAAGTGGCCTCAGTATTTTTTAAGCCGAATGGCATCATCTTATAACAGTAGACTCCCCACAGTGTGATGAAAGGCGTTTTTTCAGCATCTTCTTCGTCCATCCAAATCTGATGGTATCCGGCAAAACAATCCACGAACGATTGAAGTTCATGCTTTGCACAATTGTCAATCAGGATGTGTATGTTTGGAAGGGGGAAATCATCCTTTGGACTGGCCCGGTTGAGATCCCGGTAGTCGACACAAACCCTGACCTTCCAATCCTTCTTCGGTACTGGCACGATGTTGGCTAACCATGTCAGATATTCAACTACCTTAAGAACCTTGGCGTTGATTTGCTTGGTAACTTCCACTTTGATTTTCAAACACATATCAGGCTTGAACTTTCTGAGCTTCTATTTTACCGGCGGGCACATTGGATTGGTCGGCAACTTGTGAGCCACAATGGATGTACTTAGACCAGTCATGTCGTCGTACGACCATGCAAATATGTCCTCATACTCTTTCAAGAATTGGGTGTATTCTTTTTTCTCTAAGGGAGACAAATGGATGATGATGCGAGTTTCTTTGACAGTCTCTGAATCTCCCAGGTTGACTACCTCAGTTTCGTCCAGGTTGGACTTAAGTATGGTCTCGAAATCCTCAACTTCTTTGAAAATTTCATCGGGTATGACATCCTCTTCTTCTGAATCGCTGTCCTTTTGTTGCGTTGTCTCATTGCATGTCACAGTCATTGGTTCATCAGGACAGGAAATAATAATGTTGTATAGATAAAAGTAATGAGAGAAAAAAAATGGTAATAAATAAATACTGATTCGTTGAAACGTAAAAGCAATTTTTATATAATATAAACAAATAATTTTGGAACATCAGGATTTTATTTGAAAAAAAAAATGCAAAAAGGAAATCATTAGAAAAATGAAATAAATAACGTTGTTCAGCCTTGCTACCCTGGGACTCGTCGAGCCCTAGATGGTCTGAGTGTCCAATTCTTGAGGAATGACCCCTTGCTCACAGCTTGGCTGGTAGGGCCTTCCTCTTCCTCCTCCTCAACAATAACACAACAGTACATGCCTTCGTCTTCTAGGAATAGATTCTTCAAAGCTGTTAGATTTTCTTCTTCTTCTGACCCCCATATGATATCAGCTTGTTGGAAAGTCTGCTCCAAATATGGTATAGGTTGTTCCAATGGATAGTAGGGACTGCCCCATGGTGGCGAGCAGCCTTCGTACTCCTGCCAAGTATATTTATATCCCAGCACAAAAGTGGTGTCATGGTGCTTCAGCTTTATTGGTTTGGAAATCCCCTGAAGATTCTTACCGAGGCCTTTGCCAGGCTTGTACCCGCTCTAGTTCAATATGTTTTTGATCTTACTATCCCACCACTTTTCCTTGTCTATTGCGTTGACTCGCTCAATGTGATGATAGGTTTCTCCACCCAGCCTTATTCTACCTTCACCCATCGAGATGGTCTGGCGACTCTAGATAGGATTGCTTCCATCTCCGTGGATGATTACTTCCTGGTGGTTCCATTCAAATTTCACTACCTGATGCAATGTTGATGCCACAGCCCCAGCGGCATGTATTCATGGCCGCCCCAATAATAGGTTATATGACGCGGATACATCTATCACCTGAAATTCAATCTCGAAACATGTAGGTCCCATCTGTAGACAAAGACTGATTTCTCCAATGCTGGCCCTCTAAGAACCGTCGAAAGCCTTCACATTCATGGTCCCTTCTCTTATTTTGTACAATCCTTTGCCCAATCTTTTGAGGGTTGTCAATGGGAAAATGTTGATGCTGGATCCTCCGTCAATTAGAACCCTGGTAATGAAATGATCTTCACATTGCACAGTAATGTGCAGTGCCTTGCTGTGACTTAGCCCTTCAGGTGGAAGCTCATCCTCGTGGAAAGTGATCTTGTGACTTTCCAGCACCTGCCCTACCATGTTGGTCATTTCTCCACTGGTGATGTTATTAGGCAAATATGCTTCGTTCAACACTCTCATCAAAGTATTCATGTGCGTCTCCAAATTCTGCAGCAATGACAGAATGGATATCTGGGCTAGGGTTTTGTTCAACTGATCGATGACTGAGTATTCTTTGGCTTGCACCTTCCTCCAAAGATCATCTGGGCCTGTCTCAATGATGGGTGGTCTGTTAGAAGCCTGTTTGCTGGATTTTGCCAAGTGTTCAGGTGTATAGACCCTGTCAGTCCTTGTCACCCCTTGTGCAGCAACAGCTTCCTCTATCTTGATTTTACCTTTCCTCCTTGCCTCAGCTACATAGTCCCAAGGTACGGCTTGGTGTTGAAAAGCGGCGGGGTTGACACTGTCACTGTAATTGGTGCGGCTATCTTCACTTCAAATGGGACAGGTGTCGTGGCAGGTGGGATTACCTCAACCTCAAACGGCACAAGTGCATCCGCAGGTGGTGCCACTTCAAACTTGAATGGGACTGACGCAGCTACCTCAACATCTCCTGACGGATGAATCTGGACTATGATGGGATTAAGTGTGATCTCTGGCTTCTTTGGGTCATCACCTTCTTTGATCAATCCGAACGACCCCTCTAGGTCCCATTCTTCCTCTATCTCTATCATGTTGATGCCTTCACCCCTATGGTCTGGGAACGAATTTTTGCGGACACTGGGAGTAGTTTCCTTTTCTTGGATGACCTTATTATCAATCAGAGACTGGATTTTATCCTTAAGTGATCGCCATTCATCAATTGTATGCCCCTTCATGTCGGAATAGTATGCACAGGTTTTATTTGAGTTGACCCATAGGGATGGATTTTCAGGGGTTACAGCAGGGATAAGAGTAACATAACCAGCAGCTTTTAATATTTCGTACAATTGGTCAATAGGTTCATCAATGGCATTATATTGCTTGGGCGGCCTGCGGTCGAAGTTGGGTCGAGGTCTCGGGAAATTTTGGCGAGCAAGGGGTGATTGGAAGTGAGATGGTTGAAAATTGTAAGCATGGTAAACAAGAGTTGGTTGGGAATATCTGGGAGAAGTAGGTTAATAGGTAGGTGGTGGAGATGACTGTTATGTTTGTGGAGGTACTGACTGATATGTGGGTGGGGGTGCTTGGTAGGTGAGTGGAGAGGTTCGATATGTCAGTGGGGATTTGGGTCCCTGTGCAACCATTACGGCCCCTACATCTTTTTTTTTGGATATGCCGCCAGACTGTAGGGCCTTGATCGTGGCCTGTAATGCTTCAAAATTGGTAACCATTCCATTTTTAATCCCTTCTTCGATTCTCTCACCTAACTTGATGATGTCAGAGAATTTTTGGTTTTCAATCACCATCAGCCGCTCATAATACTACGGGTCTTGTGCCTGGACAAAGAAATTGTTCATTTGTTCTTCGTCTAGGGCAGTCCTGACCTTAGCTGCTTCAGATCTCCAGCGAGTGGCATACTCGCAAAAAGTTTTAGTGGGCTTCTTCTTAAGATTCTGAATATAGAACACGTCTGGCGCATTCTCTGTGTTGAACCTGAACCGGTCCATGAAGTCTGATTCCATGTTTACCCAGTTGGAACACTTCTTAGGGTCTTGGCTGATGTACCAAGACAAAGCATCTACAGTGAGGCTTCTCATGAACAATTTCATGCGAAGCTTCTCGTCTCTTCCTACTCCAACCAATTTATCACAATAGGTCCTCAGATGGACCCTAGGATCACCTGTACCGTCGAACATCTCGAACTTAGGAGGTTTGTAGCCCTCTGGTATTTCAACATCGGGTTGTATGCAGAGATCTTCATAGTTCAACCCTTTAACTCCCTTACTTCCTTCAACACCTTGAACTCAGCTAGTCAGCTTCTTGAGTTCTTCGGCCAAATTCTTGATAAGAAAATCCTTCTCATTGGATTCAGGTGTGTATGAATGGGTTGGGTGGAGTGAGGTAGAGTCTCCACGTATATGGGGTTGTTGTTATGGCCTGGTGCCTGGGTATAGAGGTGGTAATTTGTGAAGTTTTGTAGCCCGGGGACAATCAGTGGGGTGTTTCTCGGAGTGTGGCAAGTGTTGCATTGTGGTGGAATAGTTTGATTTTTCGGTGGAGTTGTACGGTAGTGAGTTGTGGGAGGGTTCTGTTTGTTTGGGGTATTCTGAGGAGGTATGGTGTTTTGGGTGTTCGGATGATTGACATATGGAACACTAAGTGAGAAGGACAGGTTCGCCAAGTTTCACACATGTTCAAGCTCCCCATGGAGTTTCAACAAACTTTGCTCGAGTTGTGACATAGCATCATTCTGAACCTGAGTACCTTGATTGTCAGGATTTTCTGTTCGTTCAGCTGTCATTGTGTTTTCCTTTTTGATATTGCTCAAATTTTCCATTTTGCCTTTGCTTTTGCCTTTAAGTGGACTAGGAGGAGGAGGAGGTGGAGGGCCCCTGGATCTTGTGTGGTATGATGATGATGCCAGAATTCAAAAACCAACCTTTGGGGAGGGGAATAATCAAAATAAAGACAACAAAAACAAAAACAAAAGGTAGCTAAGTCAATGAGGATCATGAGAAAATATTGCAGTATTTAAACACACATTGCAGGAATATAAAAGCGTGTCCTAATTTGGGAGCCTCGTTGTGCCCGAGGTAGGCCTAGCGAAAAGTTGATTTGGAGAACTTAGATGCCAAAATACCTCATTTCATTAATGTAAAAATAGACGAATCCAAAACGATACTAAAATAATAATTAGGAAATAAAGTCACTAATGTCCATTGGCCTTATTACATTGATAAAAGCGAAAAAAAAGGAAATCCTATCCTACTTGGTCCAGAAGGACCTTCCCCAGCTTCGGCATCCTTGATCCCATCGAACAGGTTCCCTAGCTCATGCAGTCCTAACAGTAGGTATGCTCTGGCTATATGTCCTCCTTCATTCCCCTCAGATTTCTGACAGTCTTCGACCCTCTTGATGATTTTACCTTCCAGCTCTATTATGCCTCGCTCCAAGTATTACAGCTTCTTGTTGGAACGAATGGCCATGTCTTTCCATTCTTCAATCAACCTTTTATTGGTTTCATGTATCTCACGGTGCTCATTCTCAGACTCGTGGATCCTCTTGCGTAGCAGATTGTACTTGACCTGAGCCTCGGCACTCTCGTCTATGACTCTGTGTCCTCGGCTGATCCTTGGCCTGACTAACCCATCCAGGTCATCTTCTAACCACCCCAGGTAGAAAGGTGCACATCCTGCGTGGTACTTGTCTGGTTCCATTGTGTTCTTCTCCACTATGATTTTGTAGTGCCAAATGTGTTGGGCTCGGCACTTGTAGGGAACATCATCATCCTGGAAGTCAGCTCGAAAATGGCTCATCTTGTCGACCCTTTGTACAACTTGCTTTCTGCCTGCTTTTCTCATGACTTGGAGAGGAACGTAAGGATATATACCTCTCAACCCGATTAGCACCAAGTGTGGTGCATCCCTGGACCTGACGATGAATTCGTCCATTGGAAACCACTCGAACATCCACTGTACCTGCTCCTCGGTTAGAATATCAAATAACTCTACCCACACCTTGTAATCTCTGGCTGAGCAAATCTGTCGGGAATATATGTCATCCGCTTGGGGTGATGGAAAGCGATGTGGTCATTCCAAGCCCTGCGCGGAAGTTCGTGATGGTATTGACCCTTTTGGAGATGTTCTAAAAGCCATAGTTGTAGTAACAGATTGCAACCCTCGAAGTGCTTAGCTCCTCTTTTAGAATGTTCCAGAGCTCGGGAAATGTCTGCTATGATCATCAGGACAATGTTGAAGGTTTTCCCGTCAATCCCCTCCATCAAAACCTTGGTTACCATGGATAACCTAGTGTGGATCCTTTACTTCTTTATTGGAAACACTATTAGTCTCAGAAAACATGCAATGAATACAAACACCCTACGGTGGATGTGTCCCAACGATGTAATGGCAAATTCGTCGTTGTAGGTATGGTACGATTTGCTGTGACTATACCTTTCATATAAGTACTCAAAGGGTATGTATGATTGTTTTAAACATTCTAACTCAGCATTCTTCTTCAGACCCATCATTTTCAGAAAGCCCTTGCATGTGCGGTTTTCAGGCACCAACAACCCAGGGGTTTCCCAGACTAATCCAGCTAGTCCTCCTATCTCTTCTAGCAGTGGTGTCATCTCAATGTTCCCAAAGCGGAAGACGGATCTTTCGCTATCCCAAAATAAGGTGGCAGCCTCGATCAACATGTTGATTGTTTGAATGTCTAGTAGAGACGGTAAATTGCCCAGGTATTTCTTGACGTGTTTCTTATCACTAGAGGAAAGGTCTTCCCACCAGTTCAGGAGCTTTGGATGGATATTGTTGACCATGCCGAATCTAAGGACTTCGTGCCTCATATTTCTGCAAGACAAACATAGTTAGGCCCTTACCCCCGCTAGACTCGACTATTTATACACTTATGATTAGCATACAAGCATTTAGTTCTCCAAATAAATGCACAGAACGTGATTGTATCCGTTGGGATTATGAAAAACCCCGGTGGACTTGGACAAGGCTGTCTTAAAGGGTTATTGTGTGGACAACACATTAACCCAGCTAGGTTTGACCATGATGCATCCACAGTATAACAGAGTAAGGTTTCTATGGGGTCTTAGACCGGTACCCTTGAGTGGACAACTCAAGGGGGAAGGCACGTAACCATCGACTGCACCGTTGATCGATTGGTTTTACCGCAAATAAGCCTTTCCGAATTTAAGGGTGATATAAAATAGGAAAGCGCAACCACTCATCAAGAGTTGCTATAGGATTTGTATTGGCATGAGTGGAATATGATGTTGAGCATGAGTATGCAACAATGAATAAGAAATAAAGGCATGTTGACATCTATTTGCACGTTGTGAAAGCAGTAAATACAACAGTTGTAATTTAAAAGCGATTACAAAGGGAAACAAGGAAACAAGTCAGTTTTGTTTTTGAGAAAGATCAAATACTTGAAAGAAATAAATTATAAATTGAACATAACGGGTAAACGTAAAGGGTGAAAATATTAACAAAGGTACAAATTCACAAAGCAGTTTGAAATGGTAGAAGCCTAAAATCCTCAGCAGAGTCGCCATGCTGTCGCACCCCCTTTTTCCCTCTCCTTTCGGATCAGTCAGGGTTTTTGACATTATTAGGACAACTCATTTACTTTTGGGAAAAGGGGTATGTAAGGAATTGAAGAGTCACCACCTAACGAATTAAGGTGCGTTAGGGAACCTACTAAGGGTCATTATAACACAGTTTTGAATAACCAGAGATTGGGTAAGGGCTTGAAATTAATTCAAGGGGAAGGTGTTAGGCACCCCTCAAAGTCCACAATTATGGTTCCCGACCAAACAAGCTTTGTGAATTTAAACAATTAGCAAACAAGCTTAAACAGATAAAGGTTTTGAAAAGATTCGCAGTCTAAGAACACATGTGAAGCAAAGTTTTAGAAGATTTAAAGTGTAAGCACATATATAAGGTTTTGAAAGATTTACAGTCTAAGCACACATGTCTAAGGGATAGGGGGTCCTAGGTTGTTTATCCTATAGGATCACATCAATGCAATGCCCGGTAATAACTCCTCAGTGAGGGGCTACATGTGGCATTAGCGCACCGGTCATCATATCCATATCTACCCTTTCCCACCCCTTAGCTGTTATTTAAGCGAGTGTTGTTTAACGACCTCTATGCCCCTCCCTTCTTAATGATCCTGAAGGAAATTAGGACCTCTATTTATAGGCAGTTCTAGACATACCCCAAAAGGTTTAAAAGGAGAAAATACTAGGCGACAGGCAAGAACAAATAGGACTTTAGCAAATAAAGGCAGGAAAGAACAATTAAGAGGCTCAGATTTACCTCCACAGATAATTCACGTAAACAGCACGACTCAAACACAAACAAAAGGCAATTTTATTAGACAGGATCCTAAAGCATGATGTCTAAGTGAATATCAAAACACAGAAGATATGTAGTTTCATTTTATAAACCCAGAAGCAGGGGCCCTAATCAGTTTGCCTACTGATTTTAAGCTTGTTAACCATTAAGCAGTAAACCCAAAAGAAACAGTTTTCCAGTTTTATAAAGGTTGATTACCTAAGGCTTACCTAGGCGTGGGGGGTAATGCACAATAGTTACCAGAATTGTTAAAAACTGTTTAGAAGTTGTTATACCTAAAGCATATTGTTCTAAGTGTTGCAAAATACAGGGACTATTACCAGTTTATTTAAAACAGGATGATCAAATGTGAGACTGTCTTACGTCCTTCTTTCATGCATCAGTAGTTTAACTAGGCGTGGCTTAGGAAATACAAATGAAATCCTAAGGCATGGTATCTAGTATGCACATATAAAATGCAGAATTATTTCAAGATATGCAGAATTCCTAAAGCATGATTTCTAAATGCACAGAAAGTACATCATAATTTCAGGATGTGCAGGAGCAACATTCTTTATTTTAATGTCGTTATTTAGCCTTAAAGAAGGATTTCTAAGTGATAATATCAAATGAGATGCTAGAACAGTATACGTGAAACCTAAGAACATGATATCTAATGACATGCTTTGAATATATTGGTTCTAAACATGGATTCTAATGCACATATAGGAAATGTAAACCTAAAGCATGATTTCTACCCATTGATATTGATAACATATATAACTACCCTCCCCTTTTCGCTAGCCAACCTCAATATTCGTTTACAATAATTATTACAAACCAATATTGAATGAATTTCATAGATAAAGAAAAATAAGAAGTTACACTATAGGGATCCAAAAAACAGGCCCAGATTTCCAGAACCTTAAATGCCCAAATGTTTCATAGCCTTTCTCATATCCGGGTGTGTCAGAGTTCCCTAAGGACATCAAGGGATCCCAGGTAGCAATGCTCACACCCATATTTCACCACCGTAACTGAGCAAGTGCAGTGTGGATTCAAGGTTTAACACGTTATATGCCTTACATTTTATGTGTGTTAATGATAAAAATACACTTTGTATGTGCATAATGGAGTCTATTTCATGTGTAGGTGAACTGGAGATGGAAGACGAAGTAAATGGATGCAAAAACGTTGAAAATACGCTCAAGAGGCGAAGAGGAGTGCACCTGGCTTTATCCAGGCGTTTGAGCCTTAAGGCCAGGCCTAGCCTGGCTTTATCCAGGCGTTAGAGCCAAAACGCCAGGCCTGGCCTTGTTTTATCCAGGCGTTAGGGCCATAAAACCTGGCCTGGCCTGGCTTTATCCAGGCGTTAGGGCCATAAGGCCTGGCCCCTGATCCGGTCAAATCCGAGTTTTGAAGAGTTTTAAGTGTTTCCCGATTGGAATAGAAGTCTCCTACACGTTTAGGGTTTGTCCCAAACATATAAATAGACCCAAAAACACAACTTGAAAGGGGAGGAAGCGATTCAAGTGAAGAAAAACCTGTGGATTACTACTCAGTGAAGCAAACATTGATTTTTATAGCTCTTATTTATTATTTTGTAGTTCAATTATGCAATTTATTTTAGAATTGATTCTTATGAATATGAGTAGCTAATTTTCTTAATCTAGGGTTTTGGTGGAACCCTTTAGGGGATAAACTTATGGTGATATTAATATAGTTTGGTTGATTGTTCATCTCTATTTGTGCAACTACGTTCTTGTGGTGGTTAATTGAGTGGCCATCAGTTAGCTGTGCCTATTTAGTATGTATCTACTTGAGAGAGAGAGAGAGAGAGTGCATATTTAGGTAATTGTTTGAACAACACCACTCCCAGAGTATAGACGAAAGTCATAACCGAGGGTTTAGAAGTTGGATTAGATGTAACGATACTTCGGGTGCAATCTAAAGTGAACTATAATGCAATCTAGCTAGTATAACTTGAGAGAGTGCGTCTAATAAATTATCATAATTACTTGAGAGAGATTTATGGTAGATAGAGTGTTCATGATTGATAGAGATAATTAATCAAGTTATATGAAATATCCGAGAAGTAAGTTCACCAACGGGGGAAACCATAACCTTAGACCTTTATCATAATTGTTTACAACACATTGTTAGTAATTGTTAGTTATTATTATTGTCAGTAGAATTAGTAAAACATCACCATTTTTTATTCAAATGTCTTGAGAGAATTGATTGAGTGAAAGTTGCGTATGCTAAAGACTTGATTGATACGTAAATTCCCTATGGGATCGACTCTGGGCATAATACCCCGGTTTATATTTGCAACACCCGCTTAGTCTTTTATAAGACATAGTTGAGCGTGATCAAATTTTGGCGCCGTTACCGGGGAATTAATGGTATTATCAATTGAGTTGGAAGAAATACAAAATTCTGAAATATAGTCAATTTTCTTTAAATTTTCGTTTTTACATTGAAAGTTTAACGTTTGCTAACGTACAGTTGCATGCCTAGAAACTCATCGAGGACTGGTGAAGTAGTTGAAGCCTTATCAGACCCCGAGAAAGTTTTCAAGGCCCTAAACCGGACCAACCTAAAAAGCAAACATCAACCACAAATTGAAAACGACATGGAAAATCCACACAACCGGAACAATAATGGGGATGATGTGGTAGACTCAGCCGCTCAAATAGGGGCAGGGGCTCCCTTATATGACTGGGCACAACCCACAGCTGAGAATTTGGCCACTGCGATACTAGTCCCTCAGATACAGGCCGAGTCCTTCCAGATAACAAATAATATACTACACTTATTGAAGAACAAAGGTCTATTCTCAGGGTCATACATCGAAGACCCCCAACAGCATTTGAAAAACTTCCTGTCAATTTG